>JAECUM010019311.1:0-58799 GCA_016617855.1 Megalonaias nervosa | reverse complement strand
TGCATACATGTGTAAATTTAATAAATTTTGGAATGTCGGTAATCAATACGTGATAAGCGTGAAAGTAATCGATTCTTCAAGTGAAAAGTAATCGATTCTACAAGTGAAATAAATCAGCGAAATCTATACTAAACATGAACAATTGTTGTTATACAAAATATTTTGTGATGTCAGGACCTGAACTAAAAATGTTAATTGTTATTATCAAATTTGCTATCCTCTTCATTGGTGTAAACCAGTGGTTCCCAACACCCAGGTGGCGACCCAAATTAGGGTTACGAGGACGTTTTGGAGGGTCGCTAGGGATTTTTTTTAATTTTTTGGGAATGGCAGAATTTATATAAATGTGGAAACGGTGGTTGTTAGACTCAGAAAAACTATTTATTTGTATATTTGGGTATAATTGTTAATTTATAAATCATTCTTGGTCCAGTACGTAATAAATCCAGGATTCAGTGATAGACACGTGCAAGTCTGTGTTCAAGCGTTCGCGTATTTGGTCTAAAATGGTTCTATTACTATTGTATATGAAGATTTGTTTTATGTCTTCGATCAACTTTATAGATTTCCAGTATTGTTAGTTTAAAATGTCCCTGTACCGTCTTTGCATGCCTGTGTATGTGTCAATGCCGTGAATGCTGGCTAATTCGGACCATGTGACATATCATAAGAAAAACGTTGGAAACACGTACCTCATTCATTTATTTTTTTATAAATAAAACAGCTAAAACATTAGTATATTTTTTTTAGTGTCAGTACTTTCCAGCCACTTAAATGATATATTATGATTTCGGAAAACAAAAATTATCATGCGGTGTTTTAAGCAAAGATTATTAAATTATATTTCATCTTACGAGCTCCACAAAATTAGAAGAATATAGATGTATGATATTGACGTGTGATATCGTATCAAACTAAATCATAAACTGTATAGGATCCAACATTTTTTTTTTAAATACAAGTTTTAGTTAGTACTATTAGTATACAGTACAATATCCAGTATAAAGATAAATTCTAAAAAAAAATTAACAAAGACATTAACATACACATAACTGCAAGGGCCATGTTTACGCAAATTTTTACAATTAGTAATTTTGTATGTAATTAAATGATTCAGTATGAATTCACAGAAAACAAACAACACACTGTGCTTTAAATGAAGATTTGTAAAGTATATTTCATCTTTCAAATGCGAGAACACCACCGTTGATGTTACGTTCTGATTTTCGTTGTTTTAATTATCACGATGTCCACAAGATTAACAGAATATGACTTATACTATCGTCGTTTCATATTGTATTGAATTAAAACATTAGTTTGATATAGAACCCTACTGTGTGTGTGTGTGTGTGTGTGTGTGTATATATATATATATATATATATATATATATATATATATATATATATATATATATGTCAAGCTGTGGTTTTATTACATTAAATGCAGATTTTAACTGCTCAACGTACCAGGGAAATAATGAGAAGTATCCTATTTTAAACAGTTGTAATTGTCACATTTAAATCCTGGACGAAACTCAATATTTCACAGGGTCAGAATCACCCTGGCATTTAGTCCGAATCAGACCGTAATTTGGGTTGAATTGACCTGGTCCGAATCAGCATGTTTCCCACTGCGGTGTTTAGCAGAACCCTGTTCAAGAAGTACACAACAATGCCCGATACTCGACCAGTTAAAAAGAGACGGGGGGCCTTATGGAAAGAAACGATATTCAAGCAACTGCTTACCAAACCGACTGAAGGAGCAAGACATAACTGATATGATCTTCAGAAAACCACTGCATAAGCTTGAACTGTGAGGCTCATGAAGAAGATTTAGAATGTGCATCTGAACGGGATGATTCTGATGAAAATCATACTTACGCAGCAGAAACTCAATTTGATGATGATGATTACATTGTTGTCCCAGATGATGATGATGAGGATGAATATTGTGATGCACTTGATCACAATGCTAATATTGATTGTAGTTACTTGACCGATTTTGACAATCTTGAAGTTAATGATTCAAACGAAAATGAAGATGGCCAAGATTTACAACCGTTGTACCCAGGAGCTTCAGTTACAGTTGGTGCATTTCTGCTTTTACTTGCTGTTTTCATAACCAAGCACAACATCACTGGTGACGGTATTCAGCAGCTCCTGGATATTGTTACTTTGGCGTTGCCAAGTGAGCATAATTTGTGCAACAGTTTCTACTATTTTAAGGAGTATTTAAAAAAGTTGTGCAATCCTTTTGTTAAGCACTTCTACTGTACTAATTGTCTTGGGTATATAGAGGATGAAAGCCTTTTAGTGTGTCCAAACAAACTGTGCAAGAAGACTATTGAAAAGGGGAACATGTCCTATTTATTTGAAATACCACTTATAAACCAGTTGCAGACATTTTTTTCATAAGATGGATTTTATAAAAACTTGCAAATAGATTCTCCAGAAACAACAGGCATCAATATGAAGATATATGTGATGGTAGTTTATACAAAAGCATGTTTGAAAACATTGGACCATTGAGCTGTCCAGATAGTATTTCATTTCTGTTTAACACTGATGGAGCTCCAGTTTTCAAATCTAGTAAAATATCCATCTGGCCAATATATTTAGTAATAAATGAACTACCTTACAAAATTCGTATGAAGAATGAGAATATGATACCAGCAGGTCTTTGGTTTGGAAACCAAAAGCCTTCAATGAGCACATTTCTCAAACCATTTTTATCCTCTTGAAAAAAAAAAAATGGATGAAGGAGTTACATTAACATCTCCAGAAAGAGGAACATTCCCTTGTCGAGGTTATTTGCTGGCAGTAACAGCTGATCTACCAACTCAATCACAACTTTGTAATTCATCACAGTATAATGGAACATACAGCTGTTGGAAATGTCTACGGAGAGGACAGTCAGCAAAGGTTGGACGTGTTTCTACAATGGTATACCCATTTGATGATACTGAACTAAAGGGACCAGCAAGAACAATTCAGAATGTGGTGAAACATGCAAAACAAGCAGTTGAAAATCAGAAACATCTTGAGGAAAGTAAAAGGTCAAAATCTGTTGTAGCTGTAAATGGTATAAAAGGTCCATCGTGGCTACTGCTTTTTCCCTACTTTAATATGGTTGCAGGTATTGCTATAGACTACATGCATGGTGTGTTGCTAGGCATTCAAAAACTACTAATAAGGCTTTGGTTTGCTCCAGAATTCTCAAGTAAATCATTTAGTTATTACACATCACTTTGCGAAGTGGATAAAAGACTGCAAGGTATCCATCCAACAGCTGAAATTTCACGGCTTACAAGATCTATTGAAAAAGATCTTAAGTATTGGAAAGCTTCTGAATTCAGATCATTTTTGCTATATTATGGACTGCCAGTTCTACATGGAATATTGGATGACCAAAGATTCAACCATTATCTTCTGCTGGTAAAGGCTGTTCACATTTTGTTGAAATGTGGATCAGAAGAGAGTGAAGTCGATGAAGCAGAGAAAATGCTTTTCATGTTTTGTAAAAATGGAAAGTCTCTATGATAAATGTTACATGACTCTTACAGTTCATCAGCTTGTACATTTAGCAAATGGTGTGAGATCTTTAGGACCACTTTACACACACAGTTGTTTTACTTTTGAGGATAAAAATGGATTTGTTCTTAATGTGATCAGAGGCACACAAAACATTGACTCACAAATTATCACAGGTATATCCTTTGTTCAAAAGCTTCCTGAACTGAAACAAAAATGTGTTCAAACAGGTACAAGGGTGGAAAAAATTTACAATGAAATTGAATATCCAAATATTCTGAAGAGAACAAGGAAAATCTCGAAGGGGATTTATATTTTAGGTGCAGTCAATCTCAAAGCCATGAAAGTGAAGAGCACACAGCATTATCTCTATATACAGGAATTGCAGACATACCTGTCAAACTTCATTGTTTTAATAGGCTAGATATTCATGACCACCTATTGTATGGGTTGGAATACTCAAGAATGATCAAGAGAAATAATTCTGCCATGAAATTTATTTTTCATGGGAAGGTTGGTTTTGGACAGATACGCTTCTTCTGTGAACTACCCGATGGGAATTTAGAGAAAAATGATATTTTTGCTGTTGCAGAGGAATTAAAATTTGTCAATTTTACTGAAAAGAGTCCCATACTTGCTGTTTGTAAGACAAGGAAAATAATGACTGTTCCTATTCAGAATATTCAGTCCAGTTGCATCCACGTAGAAATGCCTTGTATTGATTTGTCATACATTTGTTTGTATCCAAACAGAGTTGAATCTGATTGATTTTTATGTAAATATAAAGTTTTTCTGAGTTTTTGAGCCACAGTCAAGATAAGACCCCAAAAGAATGTAATGGAGTTTTGCATTCCAGATCCATATTGTGTATAACTCAGACATTAAGTATCAACATATAATTGGTGGTTTATTAAGTGCATAAGAATTTGCATTTCCAGATATTAATATTCTGATCATATTACATTTTCTCTACTTTTTTGGTTATGTTTTAGCCTGTTTTTAAACATCTGTGGAAATAAATTAAAGAAAACTGACATGCTTGTGTTTTCTTCAAATTTATATGAGTATATATTCATCCTTCCACATCAGCTACACTGACATATACATGTACTCTAACTCCCACCAATATTTCTATTTGAATCAGATAGTTTAGGTTATTAATTCTTTAGAGAGTATTTTCCATGATACCATAAAACATGAGCCTGCTTTCCATATGGAAAAAAGTGCTTATGGATTAAAGTTGCAACTTTATTCCATATGGAATTTTCACTTGCTGTGAAGTACTTCTGGAATTGATATGGAATAAATTGTCTGATTCCATACGTTTTTCAGTCCATATCTCTTCCATACGGATTCCTGAAGTATTCCATATGGAATCCATGAAAAATTTCTGTACAGGTTACCGTACTCCCTCCATACAAAGTCATACCTCAGAACACAGTTTCTGTTCAAAGACAGATATGACCAATGATCCCATTTCATTATCCATTACAATTATTAGCCAGTCTCAATATAGACAATACGCTCTATGATTCCCATGGACAGTAAGTTCTGTTATAGTACTAAAACTATCTAAGTACAATTGATCATATAATAAAAATATATCCTACACTAATAATATAACAGACCATTTGATTACGTAGCTTAGAGCTGGTCACTATCAATGTAATTTGATCATAGCAGTTTGAAAAGTAACATCCAATATACATGGCTGTATTAATAAAAGTTACTTTTGCTCCATCATGCAAGTAGAAGTAAGTACTTTTACTTTTGCTCCCATCACAGATCTGCCAGTGGTTGCAATTGTAATTTTCTGCAGACTTGTGTATCTAAAATTAATGCAAACTAGGAATTGATTGAGGATATACACTGCAAAAACATGCAGTGCACAGCAATGCAGTGCATCACTACCGGTCTGAACACAATTGGTCAATGCAATTTTGAGCAAAATTTTTAACAAATGCACAGAATGCTGCACTGTGTAACTTTGTCTAAGTCTACCACTGTCGCTGTAGTTCTCAATAAACCCTATGCGACAAGATACACTATTGATTTTCGATAAGCTTACTATATTCACATGACTTCACTCAACCAATGGGAATCCACATAATTATTCTAGAAACATCGGTATACCATCAGTCACTGAGACAATTCGCCATAAGCGCCATTTTAAGTCTTCTTATTACGATTATTATTACTAATCGTCAACACATATGTAAATTATCTATTTATATATCTTGCGTAATTTGAGTTTTTAAAGGAGCCAAATTTATAACAAAAAGTATTCTATACAGTTTACGACCATAATAACAATTACGAAAATTAAATAAAATATTATAGCAGAAGTTACAGAAAATATAGATATACATAACATTGCAAAACTACTTTAGGTAATTCTTGTTTAATATGCAACAAGCTGATAACTGACTGCGACAATGAAGTCCATAATTTCCTTCCCCTTCTATCATTTTATATAGCTATGAGGATAAACATGAAATATTTTCTTCATTTAACTTGTCTGTCAGTCATAGGTTCAGTTAGTAAACCATTTTAATTTCAGTTGCATGTGTGCAATTTTGGGATTGGTGGGTAATTAAATTAAGTTACTTTTTCATGTAATATATTACTTATTAATTATTTTTAGCTCTAATGGTCATACACCTGAAGAGCTAATGGGATGGTCAGTTGTCGTCATCTGTCCATCAGTTTTGTTATAATTGCTATTCCTACTGAACCACTCAGATGATTGCTTTGAAACTTTACACACATTCACCCTGCTGTCTAGAAGATCCAGTATGGTCATCACAGTGGTCGTCTTGAAAGCATTCTTGTTACTACTCCTCCTGACAAGAAAATCATATCAACATGTGGTTTTCACTTAAAGACCATATATGTCTGTTTGGTCCTAAACGAAATGGCTGTCAATTAGATGTCCAGTATGGCAATCATCTCGAAAGTCTTGTTATCACTACTCATCCTCAATGGTTTTCATATTAAATTGGCTTTTCAATAAAAGACTTCTTATGATGTCTACATGGTTCTAAAGCAAATGGGGCCGATTGGATGTCCGATCTGATGTCCAATATGGCCGCCATCTTAAAAATATTCTTATGTCTACTCCTCCTGACTGAATGGTCATATCAATATTTTTCCTTAAAAATCTTATGATATCTAACTGGGTCTACTTGGTACTACCAAAAGGATGTGGGTTTCATTCCTACCAATGGACCAACCTGGGTCAGGAACTGTGGTGTGTCCTTTGAGCAAGGAGTTTTGCTCCACTTCCCAGGACTAATTAACGTACCTGAGTTGATGTGCCATAAAGCACCAAGCCTACTAACCAAATATAAAGGAAAAGGGTGCCACTTTGACATCCAGTATGGCCAACAGGGCAGTCATCTTGAAAATCTTGTTACTGCAGCTCCTCCTGAATGAATGGCCATATCAACACGAGATTTTCACTAAAAGACTTCCTGTTATGTCTTGCTGGCATTAGCTAAATTGTGCCAGTCCGACATTCAATATGGCAATCATGGCAGCCATCTTTAAATTCTTGTTATAGCTTCACTCTTGAATGGTTGGTCATATCGACATTAGGTTTTCACTAAAAGACTGCTTAGGATATTTATTTGGGACTAAATAAAAATGGTGGCTGTCGGACAGTATCGCCACCAATGATGAAAATCTTCTGTCACTATTGAACCTGAATGTTTGGTCTTATCAGCATATGGTTTTACTAGAAGATTTGTTGTCATGTCTAGCTGGTCCTTAATGAAAATGGTCTTGATCTGACTTCCAATATGGCCATCATGAAAACCATCATAGAAATCTTTTAATCACAACTCTACTTAACTGAAAGTCATAAGGATATTTGGTTTTCACCAGAAGATGACTTATGATGTCCAGTTGGTCTAGAATGAAAATGGTGCTGATCTGACATCCAGTACAGCCATCACAGCAGCCATCTTGAAAATCTTGTTATTGCTACTATTCATGAAGGAAAATTATATCTTGAAAATAGTGTTATCTTCACTCTTCTCCAAATGGATGGCAATATCAACATGGGGTTTTCACCAGTAGACTCTTATGATACCTAGTTGGTCCTAAATGAAAATGGTGTCAGTCATACATACAGCATGCCTCCCATGATGACTGTCTAAAAAAATTCTGACAAGTTTAATCATGCATATGAAGCTGAAAATATGTCACAAGATTCTGTTCAAAACGTTTAATATATATTAGCCTTAGTTTCAGACTGTTTCTTATACTAACTCTCCCGGCCGTGACTGACTGAACCCCCTATAAATCATGACTCCCCCTGCACAAAGTCCTGACCCCCTTCCCCTGCAAAAAATCCTGCGGGCACCCACAAATAAGGCCTACCTTATCTTAAATGAAAATGGTGGCAACATCCATTTTGTGTACCCCAGCAGGTTAAGTTTTAATTTAACACATTTTATTTCCTACATTAGACTACGAAACAGCTAGTTTGATAAGCTTGTTATCGCAGAACAATATCCGAGATCTTTTGACAGTTAAAAGGAGGACCCGATCTTATTCCTGGAAAAACCCTTCCCCCCAGTAGAATATCAGTCCCTTCGAGGGACTCTAGTTTATCAAATTTCAGCAACTATGCCGCAAAACTATTTAATTTTTTTGTTCTCTATATTTTACAAGTAAAAATAACTCTGTCCATACAGCTGACAGGAATAGTGAAAGAAGAACATACATATTTTCAAATTCTCGCATTGATTGTTTATTTCAATCTCATCTCAATGAGCTTTCCCTTTCTTTTAATTGATAAAAGGTGCATTTCAGGTACAAGGTATTTTGGACTGTTTCAAAAATGTCGCTTGTGAATATTGCAAATTAACAATCAATTATATATAACAAAGTTACTAATTGCAGTTGTCCAAAGTCTGCTGTGTGAACGGGGGAAGGGATTATTGAACTATGGATATCCACAATACTGGGTTAAGAAGCAAATTCTGTTGCGACCCACTGTAAATCTCTCTCTCAACAAAGTAATATATATATATATATATATATATATATATATATATATATATATATATATATATATATATATATATGGCTTAAGTATGTGTCCCATCTCTGCCAAGTTTGGGTTCTAAGTAGATGTTGTGTGCTTGTTTTCATGTACTACAAAAGAATTAATATTTTATTTTCATTGTAATAACTAATATGATTTCGTTGCATAATTATATACTTTGGTATATTTTTTCCAGGCTTTCCTACCCTCAATAAAGTTCAGTTTAAAAATGTAAAGGATGATCCATATTCTTGCACAGGTTCATAGTCTACAAGTTGCCTCTCTTAGAGAATGATAACAACCATGACACTAGTGGAGAAAGCTTTCACTATGTGAATGTCATTAGCCGTGATTGGAATTTTTCCAGTGTTGGTATGAGTTCCTCGGGGCATGCTTTCTATAACACGTTAAAGCAGATATACAAGAATCTTACAATAAGCTGGGATTCAACATTAAATGAAGCTACATGCTATAGAAATTGGTTTGGAAAGCTATATATTTGTAACTGTCTAGTTGTAATAACTATTGATGTCAAATGGCTCTCATGAATTTCATATGCAAATGATTGTCCACAGGGCTACTAGGGAGAAACAAAAAGTCAAGATTAAATCTTGAAGTACTTTAATAATAAACCAGAGTTGCATTGGGCTGTAACAAACAACATCCCCGTACTTTGAAGTGCTTATTACATTATATACTAACCATTATAATATATGTAATGTTTTAGAAAGCTACTTACGATAATATTAAAATCAGTGCAATAGGAAACATACCTATTTTCTGGAGCCTAATTGTAATCTCTTACACATTTCTAAAATAAAGGGGAGTGGGTTATGTTATCCTATCCATTTATACAAATCTTCCGATATTTGAAACAGAATCTGACGTATGATCTCTAAGTGTTTTATAAATGTGGACAAGGGTTTTCATATTGTGGTGGCCATAGGACACAATTAATTTTACTATATATTCTCTACATTTGTTTCTCAGTACTGAACTTTCCACTGTGTGACAATCAATACAAATCGTATGTTAATCTAAAATACCTTCAAGATGACTTCACGGTGAAATTCTTATCAAAGGAGGTTCACCTACATTTTTTTGAAAGGCTTGACAGTAAACAAACTAACGTGCAATGGAACACAGATTTCACTTCCGGATCATCACCAAGGCCTTATTACTCACTGTGCACTGTCGCCGAAATACACACAGACAACCACGCCAGAAGCTCATATTCTCAAGAATAAACAATTACCTCTAAATCCCTACCAAAAATGCACAAATAAAACTCTTCTATCACTTCCAAAATAAGAGAGGAAAAAATGTTCTAAAAATAGACTAGAACTACATTCGTGGGTACTGAACAGGGTCAGAAAATTTCACCTCCATGGACAAAACTTCCATCCGTGATCAAATCAATGTCTCTTAAATACTGCTGCCAAGTTTAAACGAATTTCATCCTTGAATAGGACAGTTACTGGCTTTTATATGACACTACTGTAACACAAGCACAAGCCAATTCCAAATGGCCGAATGTCAAAAATGTACAAAACTTAAAGTTTAATTGTGATTGTGCTAATCAAGATAAACACTTCAAATAAACTGCAATTAGTTTTTAGTCCTAACATTAATCTGGAAAGTACTAGAAATTAAACTTGACTGTTAAACTTTCCTAGAAAATTCAATTTTAAAAAATGATACATATTTTTATATGAAAATTTAAATTTAACTTAAATTTTAATGAAAATGTAAAACCTGAAGTTGACAAATTTTATTCTCTGGCAAAGTCTCTCAGTTCCTTTATCATCAACATCAATGGTTTTCCTTATCAGGTGTGAAGTAATTAAATCAGGGCCTGTCAATCAAAGGTAACACCTGAAATCTGGTGGCATCTAAATACGCAAGCTAGGGGCACTAACCATGTCCATGACATCATTTCCACCCATGAACGGGAGGAGCCCTCATATGATTGGCTTCCAATAGTATTGAAGAGTTTGTGTAGTTCTCTGAAACCAAGCCAGCATGCATTTTCCTAGGTATATAAGTGAGAGAGAGAGAGGATAATTCTTGTATTTTACATGCAGTTATTGTAACGGAAACCATGAAAGGGTACAAGAAGAGGAAGACAACTTGTTTTAAACCTGGATATATTCCACATAACAAAGGAGTCAGATATGTGACTGATGATACTCTACCAAGTTCCAGTGCTGCATCGGTTCCAGTGACCAGAAGAATGGATGCAGACAAGTGCTCTCTCATAGCAGTGACAAAGCTGACAAATGGGGGTCTCCAGTCATGTTATAATTGGGGAAATCTGATACTGAGCCATAAGAGTTACCCATGTTGTAAGGTTATAAGTGGGGAAACCTAAAGCTACAAAATGTGTGTGTTTCTTATTTCACTGGTTTTAAAATTTGGGTTGGTATATTTTTGTTTTTTCTTGTGGTGGGGTTTAATATTATATATATATATATATATATATATATATATATATATATATATATATATATATATATATATATATATATATATATACCACATACATTAAAAATAACTTGGCATTTCAAGTGTTGGTAGCAATTTGACATACCAATACTATTGGTATATCAAATTGTGATCCCCCCATGGCGCACTAATACGCAAATATAAACATTCTCTTGAGCATCTGCAGTTAATTCTAGATTAATGATCAATTTCCACACATCAATCATTACTGACGTATGAAAATAACGATAAAGAGTATTAATAATTCCGTTTTCTAAATGAATTTAATATGGTACACATTTTCATCGCAATCCTTTGCTTTCTGTTCACCCCCCCCCCCCCCCCCCCCCCCCCCCCCCCCCCCCGGGCAAACTACGCAGAAATGTGGAGTGAGAGAGAAAAGGAATTTAGGCTGGATTAAAACCTTGAAATAGAAATGACACCAAGTAACCTACAAGAATATGGTACGTCGTAACAATATGTGTGCAGTTTCCTTGAGATCTATCCACAGTGTTTATCAATGATACAAAGTTGCAAACCATTTAGACATTATACGGTAAATTTCTCGGTTACGTGGTACACATATTGTGATGTATTTAATGTTTTGTTGTTGTTTCTTTAACATACTATAATGTTCTAAAAATCGATTATTATTGATTAAATATGAAAATATCTAAAGACCGCTCCCTCTCTCTCTCTCTCTCTCTCTCTCTCTGGACCATCATAGCAAGATACACGCTAACATCTATGAAATGATGAGCGTAGAGGATTTTCGTTTGTGTCATCCCACGATTTCTCTAGACTTATGAATGATGGTAAAAGTTAAGTCAAACCGACCAAAGGATCAGAGAGAGAGAGAGAGAGAGAGAGAGAGAGAGAGAGAGAGAGAGAGAGAGTTTATGGTAGGTGGTACTGTTACTAAAGCAGAATAATGACTTAGATCAACTGTAAATATATTAAATATTTTAATTACCTCTTCTTGGTTTGTCATTTCACTTAGTTTCTATTCCGCATTAAGTTCCATGCGCCGGTAGGTGAATGGCTAAGCGTTTATGTGAATGGCGTAACTAACCAAGTGTTTATAATGCTCTACTTTCATCATTAAGATCATCTTTCATGTTTAAATCATAAGTATGTATTATATTGATTTAATCAATGTGAAGAAAAATAGAAACTAAAAATAGAAACAATCAACTTACCAATATGCGAAGGTGATTGTGAATAGCCACAAACGGCATAGAACTACATTTTGTAGCGGACATACTCGAGGATGTGAGGAGTTCATTCACTCAGGCAATACAAGGCTGCCTGTAGTAAATCTTAACTCCGTTCAAAGGGCAAATATATGTATTTGTATGTGGTATAAATAAAATATATGTTCAGTATGTACGCTGTATCAATGATATACCACTCGTTGTATAAATTTGTCATTAAAAGGAAACTCGGCAAGCCTCATTTCTTTTTAATGAAAAATGTATACATCTCGTGGTATATCATTGATACAGCGTAGATACTATCCATATATATATATATATATATATATATATATATATATATATATATATATATATATATATATATATATATCATGTACTAAATGCTTCAGGTACTGGGGAAAACTGGCTCAATTAGATGCACACAAAAAATCAATTTCGGGATTTTTTGCAACACTGAGGGAAAGTGCTAGGGTCTGCAGTGAAAAATATGGACAGTTGGCCGAATAGAAACACATGCTTTTTTGCCCTAATGCTGAACCATTATGTTTATAAGTGGCCACCTAATACTGAGCCGTAAGAGTACCCAATGCTACGAGTTATCCCACCTTACACTCAACCATAAGTATCCCATTTTAGGTACCACCTTATACTCAAACCATAAGTGTCCCGTTTAAGGTACCACCTTACGCTCAAACCGTAAGTGTCCCATTTTAGGTACCACCTTATACTCAACCATAAGTGTCTCATTTTGGGTACCACCTTATACTCAACCATAAGTGTCTCATTTTGGGTACCACCTTATACTCAACCATAATTGTCTCATTTTAGGTACAACCTTATACTCAACAATAAGTGTCTCATTTTAGGTAGAGCAACATCATGCTGATCCATAAACAGTGCATCATTTTATAAGTGACATGAGGTTGTAAGTAAAAGATTAAGAGATCAATTTGATTATAAATGAAAATAGTGCCGTTATGACTTCCAATCTGTCCGCAATAATGGCCATCTTGACAACCTTGCTATCACAACTTCTCCTAGATATATGGTTATATTGATATTGTGCTTTTACCAAATGACTCATAATGATGTCCAGCTGGTTTTAAATGGTTATTATGCCAGTCTAATGTCATATATGGCCTTGATGACACCCATCATGAAAATCTTAATATGATTACCTCTCCAAAATGGAAAGTCATGTTATTATGGGGTTTCCACCAGAAGACATTTGGTGTGTCTTGTTGGTTCTAAATAAAAATGGCATGAATTTGGCATCCATTATATCTACCACAGCAGCTAATTACAAATTGTTCTTATTTCTAAAGAGGATAATTATAAGAGATGGTTTCAACACTCTGCAATTAAAAGGATAAAATAATATGATCTTGCATTCCTGTAAATCCATCATGGTCAGTAAAGCGAGTCCATATCAGGTCAGGAAAGTGAATCTATTTGAGGGACTCTTGTTTTTAAAATAATTGGAGAAAGTTTACTAACTTGCCAAAGATGAATATTTTATGTCATAGAACACGAGTTTGTGTTCATACTTTATTTTCATTATCTGTTGTTTTTCCTTTATTTTATATTTAAGCATCCACTCCTCTACATTTTTTATCTGTTAAATGCCACAACCATAACCACTAGCAGCAGAGAAGCTGAACCCTACAACTTTGATAGAGGGCTCCGTTTGCAAAAATAAGGGTTCTACGAAGACTGAAAAATAAGGTCAATAATCGTAAACAGAAACCTCTAACCGATCATATTTACGTACAATGGGAAACAGACCTGATTAGCTTTTTTGTTACCCTGCGCTGACTATTTTTTCAAAATTTAGGCGTTTTCGTTCACGAGTTCGAATCCTGTCCGAGTCATACCAAAGACTTATAAAAATGGTACTAATAACTGCCTCACTTGGAGCTCAGCATTAAGAGCTCAACGTTAGGCCTGCTCAGCCCTGTGTCAGGATAATGTGACTATGTGGGACATCATGCTACATGTCTGTGGCATGATGCCTCAGTGGTAGACATCACTATAAACATACACATTGTAGACATCGTAGTGATAATAATGAAACATTGTTAAAGCTTTGGTTAAAATCTACATCACAACCACATCAAGATGCCTAAGTAGCATGAGGGCTAGGGATACATTCAAATAACCCTTAAAATCAATTTAATATGATCTATGATCATCTAAATTGCAAGAGTGCCAGGGTACATTAAAATAATAAAAGTAAGACATGGCTACTCAGGACAAAATACCAGGATGATATTTGAAGTTACATTTTGTTTTTACTGTGCAAAATATTCACTCTGTCTAACCATTTGCATGTTCCACAAGTTTAAATTAGTCTATCTGTCTGATCATTTGATTGCTCTACCAATGTAAATGAATCAGTCTTGTCTGACAATTTGCATATTCCACAGTTTTAAATAAGTTGGTATGTCTTATAATTTGCATGCTCTACCAATGCAAATGAATCAGTCTGTCTGATCATTTGCGTGCTCCACAAGTGTAAATTCATCATGTGTTGATAGTTCAGGTATCAGTGACTCCCAGTCCTTTCCTTGCCATTGTTAGCTTGAAGACCTAAGGTTGGGAGATGGGTCAGTGTCATACCAAGTTTTATAGTTGAGAGAAAGGCTATGTCAGGCTAAGATCTAGTCACGAGATGAACCAATGTACTACATGTGCTCTGATTTTACCAAAACAACCAGTACATTATCATTGGTTTAATTATTACATGTATCATTGGTTTAACTATTACATGTATCATTGGTTTAAATATTAAATGTATCAACAACTCTGCATACACAACATCGAATATAGTCTCCACCGTGATTTAATGACAATGTGGCAGACACAGCATTGAATATAGTCTCCACTGTCATTTAATGACAAGTTCCTTCCTTGTCATCTTAAGAATTTTTGAGATGTTCATTCTCTGAGTCCTTCAGGTCTCAGAATAGGATCACCCATGTCTCTCAAAAGACACTTAGGGTTAGTGGTTTCATAGTTTTATGTACATATCTGCCACAAAAATATGATATTCTTCCACTTATTAACATAACATTCCATATTTTGCAGGGATTCAGTCCTCAGATGGCTGCTGTTGCTATAGCATCCTCACAGAAACATCCGATAAAGAAACCATGGAACAGGGAAACAAGACTCTCATCCCTAGGGGGAAAAGAGTTTATGAGTTTTGCAAACTTTTATAATTTTGGATCAGGTTGGTATTTAGTTAATTGCATTATATGCAAGTAAGCAGACCCAGTCATGCTATGATGTCGTTCATTCATCGATGCAGTCGTCTGGTTTTGGGTTTCGCTATCGAGTGTTTCTCAAGGCTATTACATAAGTTGTTAATTAATAATGTTTCTCAAGGCACTGTTTAAAGTTAACCCATATGAATTTAATTAAATCTTATCCAGTGTTTCTAGTCTGTCACCAAGCAAAAGTTAGATATAAAATTTGAACATTTTAAAACTTTGGTATTTGTTAATGTTTGTCAACTTGCATCATAATCAACTTAAATTAAGTATGTCTGTCCAATTGCACACTACGACTGTGATATAAAATCAATCGGTTAATATTTGGAAGTGATGCACCTGTTATAGGAGTCTTAATTTTGTAATGCTATACGAGTTTAGTGACTGTTAATAAACGAGATGAAACGTAAATTTTAGTCTGTTTTTCAAAACTAGCACAATCTTATTGTACGGACTTGACACTCATAAGAAACTCTTATAAACCTCTAGGAGTAAAAGTTTACTTTTAACTGGGCCTGTATTCTAAGCAGAGTTTATTGGCCACCAAGAGCATAGTGAGTCACTGAAGGGTCACCAAGTTAACTGCTAGCACTATCTAGTAACAATATCATAAGATTTCCACATGAAGTATAACTCGTAAATTATACCCTTATAGCCTTTGTAACTTTAAACCCAATCTACAGTTACCATCGTTGTCATCATTATCAGCAGTATCACCACGCTTTAATAATGAGAATCAAATCTACAAAATGAATATCACTTTATTATTGACAAAGACTGGGACCACATTCATCCCTGGCATTATGGCAGTTAGTGACATGTGCGTTAGTCAGGTTTACAAAGGATTAAATCAAGGACATTGGTGTTATCAAATTTTTTTGCAGTGCCGTTGTTTATGGTACTGTCAAATGCATACTTGCCATAACATTGTGATCGCAGATCACTCATAACTGGATTTGAGTCTCAGGCTCAGCTAATTTGGGTATATGGGAAAGCTTGCCAGTAGCTTTCATGGGTCTGTGGTTTTTCTTGGGGTTTTCCCAGGTTCTTCCTCCACCAGTTAAACTGGCCACCATGGATAGCCTATCATGTGCTGAAAAATGGTGCTAAACCCCACAGCAACAACAATGACTCGATTTATATAATAAATTATTATTATTATTATTATTATTATTATTATTATTATACAGTCAAGAGTATGATTTTTAAGATTATGATTTATTAGGAACAATAAAATAGACACAATGTAAGCAGTGTGTGTCCTTTTGGATGAGAACTTTTGTTCAATTCCAAGTCCAGAAACATTACTTCAGCTAAAACTGTCAAATATTATTCTGCCCGAAATGAGAGATTTTTTTTCCACTATAAAGTTGGCCTATAGTTTCATGGTACATGTCACTACATTTACATTTAACGCAGATTCCGCAAACAAGATTTCAGTGATGGCATATGTATTGGCATGGCTTATATGCTTGTATGAAATGGGGTTTCTGCATGACACGTGACCGCTTCGGTGGCCTAGTGGTTAGAGGCTCCACCTCAGATGCAGGAGTTTGCTAGTTTGAGTCCCAGCCGTCATACCAAAGACTTGTAAAAATGGTACTAGGTGCTTAGCATTAAGAGTTTAGTGTTAGGACTGGTAGACCTGGTGTCAGAATAATGTTACTGGGTGGGACATCATGCTACGTATCTACGGCATGATGCCCGAGTGCTAGACATCACTATAAACTGCCACACTGCAGATATCATATTGATATGACTGAAAAGTTGTTAAAGCTGCTTCAAAAATCCATATCACAAACACACACACACACTGCATGACATGTGATGTTATTCCTAACATAAAACTTGATTTTAAAATCAGCGTTATAGGAAAACCAGACCACAAATTTATGTCTTTTTGAACTTGATTGTAATCACTGCAATTTTCAATTTCCTCTGTCACTGAATTTGGTGTGATGTTTTGGTTTGGGTTTTTTGTCAGAGCATGTCTTTCCAAGAGAGTCAGAATAAGGTTTTCTGTCTTCTGCCGCTTGAGCCCAACTGTAATCAATGAATGTCTTTATTTCTTCCGAATTACTTCTGCTGACACATAGTATGGTTTTACCTCTACAACCTAAAAACAATGAAGTGACATAATCACAGGTAGTAATACTGTAAACATACTTCGCTGGAACCACACTATCAAAAAAATGGAACAAAATTCATTTTCCGATAATAATTTTGCATATGCAAGATGTTTCAGTGAGTGATAGGAGGGACACGAGACACACCTAAATATGGGAGAAACACCCTCCCTTGTGGGAGGTACACTTATTCAGAAAGTTGCATAGAGATGCCTCTTGATACTTAGCATTTTCCATATTCAGTATTTTTTTTTTATGTTCTCATGCACACAAAGTGCAGCATGAATCTGATGATCCATAAACATTTCAGTTTCTGGAGCATAGAGTGTTGATTTAAAATAACTGTAAATGTTTTATATGTACAACAACAACAACACAAATGGAAACATCCATTACGGTCCCATAAGAGTAATATGTCATTTTCTTTCCAACAATTTATTGAAAATATTAAAAGTTTGATGGGTGCCCTCTTGGGCGAGTGGTCTGAGGCACATGTCTTTATAAATCACTGACATTTTTCACCTCTGTAAACATGGATTCATTATCAGACTTGACCAACCTTGGTATGTGAGAAAGCTCGTTATGAGTCTACTGTTCTTCCCAGGTTTTTTCCCCACCAAATTTACTGGCTGCCATTTACAGCTTATAATGTGCTGAAAATTGGCATTAAGTATCGAGCAATGACAGCAACAACAACAACAGTAGCAATAGCAATGTACTTCAAGCAAAAGCGTATGAAGAAAGCTGCCCCCCCCCCGCCAATACATATTAAGCAGTGTAACAGAGTTATAACTAGTGCTTGAAAATTAGTCGAAGATAAATTTTAAAACGTGATTAAGTTTAGCAAAATTGAGAAAAAAAGAAAGCAAAACATTAATACGGACACAATGAAGACAAAGACGACAGACAAAAATTAAAATCCAAAAGAGGAGAAAAAAATTCCAAGGAATATAAACTGCAAAATCCTCGGTACAAAACATATTTATTAGTTAAAAATTAACTTCACTATGTTTTTATTTTCCAGATCTGTACAGTTTCTGGCTTGCAGAAAGTCCTGCCAGTGATCTGTATGTGGAAACCTAGCAGGATGGAGCAAATTCATTAAAATTAAATTCCAGCTGCACTACCCGGTTTAAAGTAAGTACTCATCTCTTCTTGTATGCTGCTATGTTGGCTCATTTCTTTAGATGCGCAGGAGAGCGTATACCTGTCCCCCAGTGTTATTGTCATTGTCAACATCATTATTCTTGTCATTATGACTGAGAGTGTTAAGAAATGCATATTTAGTTCCATGTGTCTGACTCTTTTGCTTGTTTTATCATAAACTTAAGACATGAATACATCCGGAGGAACAGTGTGCATTCTTGTTAAAAGTCAATCACAATGCAACCTAATTGTTATGGATATCTATATCTATAATACATATATTATTTTATAATATAGTTTTTATTTTATTTGGGTTAATGACATTATTTTAATTCTAAGAATCTATGACTGGATTTTGTACATTATATTATAAATCAAGGATATTGCCAGTGCATGTCAACAACTAATTCAGTCAAATTATATAAGGAAGTAGTTGCATGGAAGTCATGTAAACATCACGTGATCCTATGAGAACATCTGTACTCCAGAGATGGAATGCATGCCCTGGTTGCTGGTTGGTTAAATTAGAAGCAGAGGTTTCGCTGGATTTTTAAAACTAGGAATCCAGGACTCCTATTTGGGAAACAAATAAGAGTCCCACCAGCAAAAGTTGCAGTCCCCTCCCAGAAGCATATTGGGCATACCTGAAGTGGCTAAATTTCCAGATGAGAACAACCAGTGCACATGCACTGCTTATTAGGTTACACTTGGAAACGAACTCAATAATGAAAGCTAAAGATGTTCATTTGATGTACTCTTACAATGAACGCATGTACATCACTGGGTCTTTCTGCCTCTGAATTCAGTCATTGTAAATATCAATACATTTTCCCACCACTCAGCAGCTAGTCAAAGTCTTTGAACTTTCCGCCCAGCTATAAGCATCATGTACTTCCGATGTACTCTTACAATGAAAACATTTACATCTGGGGGTCTGTCAGCCACTGAATTCTCTCATTGTAAATATCAGCACAGCTAAAATGATCAATTGATCAACAGGTGGTTGAAGCAGGACTGGCAAACCTCTGAATTTGCCGCCCAGATATTGCGTGAGTATGGAGGACTTCTGCGTAAGTGATTTTCTGCGTCCCAGATCACAAATATGCGTCCAAATACGCGTAATTAAGCGTTTCTGAGACCTCTGAGAAGAATCACCTAAATTATTAAGAGCCTAGGTAGCCCCCTACACTATACAGATAAGGGATCACCTAAATCATTGAGAGCCTATGCAGTCTCCTACACAACACAGGTAAAGTGATCACCAAAATCATTGAGAGCCTAGGTAGTTGCCTACACTATACCGGTAAAGAGATCACCTAAATCATTGAAAGACTTGGTAGTCGGACAGCCACCATCACCATGCACATACATGCCATCCCTTACGATTTTGCCGTAAGTCTTACGAAAATTACCCTTAAAATACAGACTTACGGCATACAAGCAAATACTACGGAAAAATGATCGTTGCCGAAAAATCCGGATAATTGGTTCGTCCGTGTTTGATTTGGATCCGGATTTCATATTAGAATTAGTGACATTAGTCAGGGAACCAGACTAACTTTACAGCAGCACCCCAGACGCTTTAATCTACACCTATTTGCCCATGCAAAGCGTCTGCATCATCAAACTGTTGATTATAGATTTTTTTTAAAAATGGCGTCCAGAAAGCAATGCATGTTAAAGACGAAAGGGAAAATAAGCTTCTAGAAAAGTGTCAATAATCAACACAGAAGAATAAAATGGAGTATTCAGATTCTTGTGAATAAAAGCTGGAAAGGACACCATTATGTTTATTGGACATACGTGCCAATTTGAGTATGTCTCGTGGCGGGAGATATGATTGCCATCGTCATGTTAAATGCAAAAAGAATTTCCAAGAATTGCGTGAAGTTGAGAGATAGCAACAAGCCATTGAGTTGCATAATGTTTGGAACTAAAGTTTGTGCAACTGTACTGGTGGTAAATAAAGTCTACGCGTACTTTACAACCTTTTCAGTTCAACATAATGTTTATCGTCGCTGCGTCAAACTTTTAATTACGTTTTCCAGCTTTACAATAGCAGTTATTGATATTTTGTTACACCTTACTAAAAACTGGTCAGTCTTACGGAAAAAAAAATCAACTGCCTTACTGAGATGGACTCGTCAGGGTTGGCAGGTCTGTATACAGGAAAAGAGATCACCCAAAGCATTTAGAAGCTACATAGTCCCCTATACTATAGAGATATCTGTATCACCTAAATCACTGAGAGTTTAGGTAGTCTCCTACACTATAGAGATAAAGGGATCACCTAAATCATTAAGAGCCTAGGTAGTTCCCTACACTATACAGACATCTGTATCACCTAAATCATTGAGAGCTTAGGTAATCCCCTACACTATACAGATAAAGGGGTCACTTAAATCAATGATTGCCTTGTTAGTCCCGAACACTATACAGGTAAAAGATCACCTAAATCACCGAGAGAATACTTAGTCCCCTACACTCTACAGATAAAGGGATAACCTAAATCATTGAGAGCCTAGGTAGCACCCTTCGCTACAGCGGTAAAGGGTCGTCTAAATCATTGAGAGAGCCTAGGTAGTCCCCTACACTATACAGGTAAAGGGATCATCTAAATCATTGACAAGGGGTCATCTGTGGTAAAGGACAAAGCAATTATGGAAGCTGTTACATGCCACATTTAAACAAAACATGGTCGAGGCATTAGACAAATTATATTACAAACATACAGTAAGTTAAAATGTGACTTAGGTTATTGAAACTAGATGACTCAGATGATGTTGTAATTAGATACATGTATCTAAATATCAAGATGCTGAGGTGAAATTTCAATGAGTTACAAACATTGATATAATTCATGATGATGAGCTGAATAAATCTGAGCTGGTCAGCTGCATTCTGCTGCATTTTGTCAGTTCCAGTTCCAGCAATCTACTATAGGAACTCCTCGTCTGCAGATCTTATTTCATGTACATTGGATACCACATACATCTTTGAAGGCTGTGTCTAATTCTGATACTGTCATTGATGAATAGTCAGTGGATAAGGATCCTGGTTCTTTTCCTGATTCTAATTTAGACTGTTCATCCCTAATTAGATTATGGTACCCAGCCTCTAGCTGAGTTATGTATAGATACGGATCAGCTACACAGTGAGCATCATTGTCCTGGTCAGTAAATAGAAACAATGTTATGTTGAGGTTGACATATGATATGAATATCTTTTGTTGTTTATTTCACATTCCATGTTTGATGATATAAATAACCTTACTAAGGGCTGATATTCATGTCTGTCTGAACTTGCCATTGAGTTGTAGACTACCGTTTGTCTTCATGTATGATAAAAAGTAGGACCAGTTGGTTATGGACAGGACAAGTAGTATTTTCAGGTTACTGAGCCTGTGGGCTTGCTGGATTGTTTGGTGAGATTCACAGATTGTCGGGTACGCATACAAGATTAACTGTGCCACTTTAGCAGAACACACTGGAGATGAAGTGGGTTACAGTAGTGGTCAGTGTGATCTACTTGTCACATAAATGATTATGAAAACCTTTTATGCTTAAATCAAATTTTTTGACCTTGTCAACAAGCTTTATATGAACATGCATCCTGAGATCAGATTATTACCAAGTGACATATGCAGTAGGAATTTAACGTTCTGATTTTTGTTTGGAATACTTGTCTGTTTCAGGTGTATAATGTGGAAGATGTAACTTTCTCTAATTAGGTTACATTCATGGAGACCAAAGAGCATTCTAAATGGGCTAATACAGTACATTCTGACAGCAAGAAATGGACTTGCATTGGAGATATAAAATATAATGGTAATAATTCTAAAGCTCAAGGTCTGGCAAGAATGAAGGATGAATGGTCAAAGTGAAACACACTGGGATGTTATGATAGAGTTCCGATTAAGTGAGAGGCAAGCATAATCCTATGGACAAACCAGTATCAGCATGAAATACTGTATTGAGAAGAAAAGCAAGAGAAGATAAAAATAAGTTATTTACAAGGTCAGGGTTAAAATACACAATCAGTGACAGACCATAATTAATACTAAATGAAATGGGGGTGAGTGGATGAGAAAGGATAGTCAATTAACAACTCATAAGCTGTGGCAAAAATGATAGACTAGTACCTTTGCTGCTGTTGTCTCAGTTGATTAGTTGATTGATTTAGTATGGTTTGGTTTGGTTTTTTGGTGAGGTTTAACAGTATATTAGGTGGGGGAAAACCCCCAAAAGACCACCAAGCCAAATTGGTTGATCTGTGACAAAAACTCACTCTGTGAGATGTGCAAGTGATCTGTAAAAGCAAGCACCTTAGTACACTTGGGCACATGGAGCCTCTGTTGATTTGATGTTTATCTCCAGCATCCGAAGTCATTTAGACATGAGATTTCAGGTTTCGGTAGATCATTATGGCCTTTACACCATTTTCAGATGAAGATAATCTATATATGGCAGCCAGTTTTACTGCTGAAGAAAATCCAAATACTTTTGAGACACCAAACACCACTTATGTAGAACCACTGACCTTCCACAAGTAACTGGCAACATTCTCATTAACACATTGAAGGCAAGTAATCACATGACAAGCATCTTGTACCACTCTGCCATGGAAGCCCCTCAGATCTGTATCACAAGACAAGCATCTTATACTCTGCCATGAAAGCTCTCAGACCATAGGTGTAAGTCTCATATGAAAGACTAGAAGTGGGAGATAGAACCTGTGACAACTGGATGAAAAGTGCAGAATGTTACTGCTAGGCCATCAGTGATGATGATGATGCTGTTGATAATACAGTTAACTGAATGACATTAATTTTACGAGTACTCTGGGGAAAAAATGATTCCTTGACTTTCGTCCATTTTTAAAAATCTAATTTATGATATAAAAATGTTTGACTTGCTATATTTCTTTTTTTAAACTTTATATTAGTCTTTCAATAAGGCATAAAAATAAGACGTCGGTAACTGAAATATGTGTTCTTACAAGAAATGATATAGTGTATAAGTAGGCAGAAATAATGCGACATCACTTTCACAGGCATTCTTGATTTTTTCTGACAAATCATATATTATAAGTTTACCAAAACATTTATTGAAAAAAATATTAAGGGAATCATAGCATCAGACCACACATTTAAAGCAATACAAGATTTAACTATTATTCCAATCAAGAGCAGCATGCCTGAGAACAAAGAAAAATATCAAAACATAGTGATCACTTTAATAAACACACAGTTTAGTAAGGATACAAATTCATGATTTCCGTATTAGAATATAAATCCCTAATATAAAATCTATAATATAAATCTGTATTCATGGACATTAAATTAGTAAGTATTAAGGGACTGATCAATGACAACTACAAATAATAAGCCACCAAGAAAATTTGTGATTTCACAGTATCAGAGACATGCATGGCTGACAGACAAACAAACAAAAGGACAAAAAATTGATTATAACGAATGAATACAAATAAAAATATGCAGTAGATTATATGATCTATAAGAATTCAGTAGATTATCTCCAGCCAGCTGTCACTTAAATCGCTTCTGTCCCCAGCCCAATATTAAAATCGCTTCTACCACCTACTAACCCATAGCCAGAAATTATGTATTAAAAAAATATGCTTCTGTAGGGGGCAGTGTTTTTCGATTAAAACATATCTGATGGTGGATCTTAATTTTTTTAAATTGCTTCTGTTGTGGGTTGGTTGAATTTGAAAGTGCCTTCTCCCTGTGGGTTGTATGTTTCACTGGAACAGCCCTGACCAGAATATAGCTGGTTTGTCTTGCTTTAGCATTTAGATGTAAAGGGAGATAACTGTGTAGGTTTGATAGGGATTATTGTGGAAGATTATTGTCTCACCTATTTACATATTATCACAATGTTCATGAGACCTCTAGCTGATCACAAACATAGCTATGTAATTATTGCTCATTATTATAATAGAAGTCATGAGTCTGCTTGATATACTTGACCTACGATTATTTTCTCTAATATCAGTTATCACGAAATTCGGTTTTGCCCATTGTAGGCAAGCCTGTTTCACAGAGCTGGGTGTACTGCCTGTTTTCAAAATCCAAGTTTACAGAAAAACCTTCAACATGCTGAATGATGGTGTTGAACCTGTCCTCGGTACGGACTTGAGAATGTGGTGGTATAAAGACAAATTCTACAATACAGACGACCATTTAATAATCTTGGAGGATTGTCCTGTTGTGTTTTAGTGAAATGTAGCAACATGCATATGGAATTTGACACAGTTTTCCAAGAGAATTTTGTTTATTTCTTTGGGTTAATTTGGAATAATTTATGAACGAAGTCAATTGATTTTGACACAATGAGCATACATTCATAATAAATAAAATAATTTCAGAAATTATTATATAGTTATCATATTTATTAATAATGGTTATATATTACAGCTATTTAAATTTAGATAAAATATATAGTGTTTCTGGTTTTCATATATGTCCATTATAATTTCTGAGCTTTAAATGTTTCATGATATTGAAATAATGACAGTTCTGTACATAGGAAGATACAATAATAAAAATCGGGAAATTTGTAGAATGTCATGTCTTTTTGTAATAATCTATCAATGAAAAACATCAAAGTTTATTGACAAGTTTCGGGATCAACTCAGAAAAAATCTAACTAGAGAGAAGTGTAAATTTTATTTTATTTACAGTATTTCAAACAAGGTAAATGTAACAACCTCACATAATCATTTTTAATTATCTATTTCTAGCTTATCAAGTCATTGACTGTCTCTGATATGAGATGTTTTTGGCTATTTTATGCTCCAATTTTAAAATCATTATTAAAGTTGGGTTTTTTAATCAGTTTATGCAAAACAAATTTGACACGCCATTTTTCAGCACAAAAAAGCTATACATGGCAGCCAGTATAAGTGGTGGAGGAAGAACACGGAAAGAACCACCAAAGCACGAGAGGCTACTGGCAAGCTTTCTTACGTACCCACATTGGCCTAGTCCAAAACTCGAACCCACGCAGACAGCGGTGAGACAGCAGTGACCCGTAACGGTGAGCGCTTTAGACCACTCGGCCACTCGGGGCCCCCATAGTTATGGTATGAGTTACTGTTATTACGAAAGTTTTGGTATCAATTATTGTATTTAACATGGCTATGGCATCAATTATTGTATTTACCATACCTATGGCATTATTAACTGTAATTCTGCCATGGTGACAAGTCCAGACTTAACAATAAGCTCATAGCTTCCTTAGGAAGGACCCTTGGTTAATCAAAGGAGAAATATTGTACATTACTGTATGTACTTACTTATAAGTCAAGCCCACCTTTAAAGTACACAGACCCTGGTCTGCCTTTGCATAACGGAATGGTATATCAGGTTCTATGCTGTTTGTTCACTGATACACCCAACAAACTGCATAGACCCAGATCTGGCAGTCCATTGAGTAATTACGCGGCTAGTTCTGTACAGTTGAACACACCTTATAAGTATGTATATATCATACTAACTGGATGTCATTCATATGTATTTTTACCCATTGAATAGGAGATTGATGTTTTAAATTCGCTTACATATGTCCTTTTATTGGCCACATTGCAAATCTAGTCCAGCCTCTGTATTGATGATATATGTTTATTTTCGACCCTTTCACCTATCTAGCATCACAACCTATTATCAGTGTGTGTTCAGTTGTGTTTTACAGATGTCTGCCGAGTCATTTACACTGGTATGAAAATGTGTTATGAAACGTGTTACACCCTTTATAAAAAATTAGGTTTCTTTGACTTAATATAATTGTTCCGGTGATCTGTGTTATGCTGTACATGTAGCTCAGGTTCTTGAGATATTATTATTTACAGAGATGATACATTTATAATTTTTTAGATACGTTATAAGGAAACACTTCACTCGTCATTTCAAATGTGTCACACTGAACTACACTGTTGTCACTTTGAACTACACTGCTGCATGCAAGACCACCTGCTATTAAATAGACATATAAACAAATGCAATAAAATCCAGCTTAAACATGCTCTTAAAATAATTTAATTGTCTTAAGCATGCTCGTATTGAGAACAATTCAGCTAATTCACCAGCCCTTAAACGGCGAATTTGTAATAACATAATTCAACTGAATCACCACCCCTTAAACGGCCAATTTGTAATAACTATAAACAATTGAATTGAATCACCACCCATTAAACGGCGAATTTGTAATAATAAATATGACACCCTTTTTCTGAACTAGGTTACTCTGATCTTTATCTTATGTTCCCTTGACTTGCATTAGCCATTGTGTTTAGCTAGTGTCTTGAATACCACTGCTGTAAATTAGCGGATGCAATGGTTTGATCAGTATGAAAATGGGCCTATTAGGACTAATATATGGGAACTAGATTTGTCATTGCATTACGACGAGTACATTGGTCCCCACCTTAAGAGACCACTGTTAAGAGGGACCACCCCTTAATCAGAGACAACCTTGCCTGATGATATAGTATTATAATTTTTACCATTTATCCCCCACAAGAGAGACCAACCTTTAATCAGAGGTCACCATATCCAATACTACAGTAACATATGTTTTCAGTTGGATCCGTCACAAGAGAGGCCAGCACTTAATCAGAAGACGTTATGCCCAACACTAGTATTTTCTTTACCATTTTCTTCCCTACACTATTGGCCATTTCTTAATCAGATGTCACAATTGCGAACACTACAGTAGTATATTTTTTATTTTATCCACAAAAGGGAGGAGGTCATTTATAATACCCGATTTTTAGTGTGGTGGTCAAATAAGAGTAATACCTGTGTATTATAGACAGAATCTGGAGTTTTGCATTCCGGCTCTCATTTGTCTTCCGCTTCAAATATGTCTATGCATATTTTAAAAAGAAATGTATTTTTTGCTATTTTGTTTTAGACTTAAACTATTGCACTCCATTTACAAAAGCAAGCGAAATTGAAACTGAGGACAGAAAAAATTGATTTTACCTTTTAAATCCTGTAATTGAATTCCATTTATATAAAGCATGATAAATTTTAATTTAAGATATATATTAATTGATGACAATATTTTTTTATACTTATACATTTGTTTTGTAACAATAATGTATATGTGTATTTATATAAGTAGTTTATTCTCCTTCTTTTTATAATCTTTACCTTTGGTTTCCAATTATAGAAAGCATTTTAAAGTTTAATATAGGATACTATGTATTTATTGAGGAAACTACCTACACCCGTTGCACTTTTGTCTTGCCATCAAAACGTTTTAGATTTAAATATTATTTTACCAACAGTTACACTTATTTGGTTTCTTTTTAATCCTCCCAGTATGTATGTTTTGTAATACAAGTTTGCAAAACAAGGATGTAATACAAGTGTGTAATACAAGGATGTAATACAAGTGTGTAATACAAAGATGTAATACAAAGTGTGTAGTACAAGCATGTAACACAAGTGTGTAATACAAGCATGTAATACAAGTGTGTAATACAAGCATGGAATACAAGTGTGCAATACAAGCATGTAATACAAGTATGTAATACAAGCATGTAATACAAGTGTGCAATACAAGTTGTAATACAGGAATGTAGTACAAGTGTGTAATACAAGCATGGAATACAAGTGTGTAGTACAATCATGTAATATAAACATGTAATACAAGCATGTGATACAAGTGCAATATACAAGCATGTAATACAAGTGTGTAATACAAGTGTAATTTATATTGCCACCAGACTTTGCAGATTTAGATATTATTTCACCAACATTGATCCTTGTTAGATGTCTTGGTAATGAATTACGAACATGTAATACAAGGAGATGTCTCTATTGTTATGTGCATAAACAGTTTTGTTTACAGAGTAGAATTTCAAAACTTGTAATTGTTTAACAAACATGTTACCCTTTACTTGCAATATAAGAAGTCCATTTCGGTAAAAGCATGTGATTTTCAGCAAATACTGTCAAATTTGGAATACAAACTGATTGCGAAATTTATTCACACATTTATATCAGTCTTGCGTTCTCCTTTAAGTTTGTCAAGAAATGCTAGACTTACATCCAGTACAAATCAGTTTACCAGGCAAATGTTTTGCGGATCTTTTAATTGGAAAACTGGAGCAAGAAAAAGTTCTTTTGTTAAAATTTATCCATTGTTTTCTTTGAATGTAAGGTCATTTTGCAATTTGATGTAAATTTGCAAATACAAGCACATGTAGATGCATGTTAGTTTTTTGATCATTTTTATACGAATTCTGAAGGTAATCAGAGTTCTCTATTTCTATAAATGTCTTTCTTGGTTGCCATATATATATATATGTATATATATATATATATATATATATATATATATATATATATATATATATATATATATATATATATATATATATGGAACATCACTTTTTGTTGCTGCATAACCAATTCAGTTCATTATTTCTGATTCTGGTCATTTCAAAAGTCAAAATTTCAAAATAACCTTTTTAAGGAAAGTGGGAAACGTTTTCGAACTTAAAATTATTTCTTAACATAAAATAAATTGTTGTTCCAGAGTTTCTTAAAATCTAGCTAGGTTGTACAGTAACATTTTCCTACACAAAAGTTTTATAGAGGAGAGAGGAAATAGGTTTGATTAATATTAGAATGGATTTATTGGGATCAAACATAGAAACAGGATACAGAGGATTGGTTGGTATTGCCAGTAGAATGGATTAGTTTGGGACCATACTATAGAGACATGACGAAGAGGTTTGGTTAGTATTATAATGGATTTATGGTACTAAACTGTAAAGAAGACAGGATAGAAGATTGGTTTGAATTAATAATGGCCTTATTGGTATCAGAGAAAGAGACATTATAGATTGGCTGGTTTGGGAAGTTTTATAGAGTTTATTGTTTACTTTTCACTTAAGATCAAAAACAAACAAAAATGAAACAAATTAATTAGACGTTCAAGTAAAAGTGGTGAATAAACATATGATTAAGATGCTACCCACACCATGTATGGTACAGAAACAAAATGAATTAAATACGTTGCCTCTGTATTTAAGACTAAGCTATCTAATGTACATGCAATGAATGAAAAGGTGCAAAACTATTGGACTTGACGAAACAATGGCTAAATAATCTATACATGAATGATATACTCATATCTTTGTAAACTTCAAATGGGTATGGAATTCAATAGCCTTGCGTAAAAAATAAGGAAAAAATAATCGCAAAATAATATTTCGGAATAAAAATATAGGAACATTAAAATATAAAATGAAACGATTACTTCACAAAATCTAGTGCATTCACTTTAATAATATGAATATGTCCTGAAAAATATCAAACATAAAAAAACAAATATTACCGGATGAGTAACTGCTTATCGAGGGCGAAATAACGAATTCGTATGTTGAATACTTCACTTGTGCCTTATCAACGTTTCTGATTCTAGAAAGATTTGGTGTCACATACTATATGTATGGATAGTTCTAACCTCCTTTCTCTTCGCCAAACCTTTAGGATTTACAGACACTTTTAGACATGATAATAAGGTCCTACGGAATCGTAGTTCTAAAGAATAGTTACATGTCATCTCAGACTAAAACAAGTCAACTTGAAACGTCTAGGTTTACGTTACAGGAAATTGAATCCTGTTATCAGGTAAGAACAGTTTTCTTATTAACAAAATTTAAAAAGGCAATATACAAATAATAATTCTACAAACATAAATACCATACCTAACCAAAACAGAAAACTAAATGGTGTACAGTGCACACGTCAGGTTTGATCCCAATAAATGGATGAATATTTGTTTCATTTTGTTCCAAGCAAATTCAAAACTTGAGCTGGCGAACCTTTGATGCTTAGTTTAAAATATACAATTGCTATCATAGTAAGATTTTTTAAGATATGAAGAAATTATATTATATTATATTATATTATATTATATTATATATAATCTATATTCTTGCTTAAACAAATAAAGACTTAGATTTCTGGACAAACTTTAGTTAATCTACAAATCCATTAATTGCTGATTGCTTTTTGTTTTGTTTCTCAAGGGGTGGGGGTAATGTATCATTCTAGTTTGTGGTAGTACATGATTATTCCAACAACATATCTTTTAACAAGAGATAATTTAGGAAAATGTACTTTCTGCGACCTTCCAGAAGAACTGTCTTATCCACTGATGCTTGTCGTCCTCGCTAATCTTGGAGAGCTCTAGCTCTCCTGGCTGATGAATGACAGGGAACTGTCGCAATTCGGCGGGAACATCTACTTGACCAAAACAGATAGACACTATGTCAGGTCCAGAACCTTTCTCATGATTCAAGTTCACCGCCATATTGATGTAGAACAAAAGGTCATAAGACAGAGGTTCCTCGTTCAAAACGAACAGAATCAAAGAACTATGCTCCATTACGGCTGCTTTAGCATTTATTTTCAATGTTCCAGGCATAATTTCCTCGTCATTATGAGAAACGACCAATCCACATAAATCTGTGAAGAATTTATACATACAAGAAGTTCTTTCCTCCAAAGATTTTGACGATTGAATGTGTATGTCATATTCAAATTCATTACCGTTCTTATAACTCTCTAGGTTCCGTTTCGAACATAATTGCATTGTTCTTTTAAATCTCATTTTTGCAGTCTCCTGATGAGTTTCGCCCATTTTTAATGCGTGAAGGGCACCGTCTAGGTAGGCTTCAACATAGAGATTTTTGTGCTTGCCTACAAGCTGAGTGCATGATGCTTCGATTAGATCCAGGAAAAGAAGACTGTTGGAGAAATCTCTTTGCCTTACATAACTTTCTGCTTTTTTAAAGATTATATTGGGATCGCTTGCACTTTCTTCACTCATCTCAGATATTTCATTATAGAACGACAATGCTTGGCCATATTCTCCCACTAATTCGTAAAGTTGAGCAAGTTCTTCTAGAGTCTTTCTGTCAGAGGATCTTCCTATTTGTCTTTTCCTCGTGAGCATCTTTTTAATGGACGGGAAGGCTAACCCTGCCTTTAAGGACACAGGTAGACTTGCTGCTATGTAGGCTGATTTTTGCAGCGCAAGAAAAAGGAGTGTTTTGGCATCGTGGCATAATGACTCAGTAACAGACGTCTCACTTGGTTTTGTTGATGCGAGGTCTATTAGGCAAAGCGCATGCTGCTCGAGACAGCTGACCTGTTGTAAAAGTGTACAATCGTCCTCTTTTGAAGCCTGCAAAAATGTTTCAGTTGCTTCTTCATACCGCTTAAGACTTCGAAGCAGTAATCCTTTGTCATACATTGCCATCACATTGGATGGAGCACACGCAATAGACATATCCAGATGACTCATTATTTCAGCCGTTGTGCTATTGTCTGGGAAGGTAAACGCTTGTTTTGGTGAGATGATAAAGTTAAAGTCTTTGTATTTCTCAGGAATGGCTCGTTTGTCTGAACTAATGGTATGAGTGCAATGGTCCGGCTCAAAGAAGCTCGGGTCTCTGCGCGGTCTACCTCTTCTGGAAGGATCTATAGTTGCTGATGTTTGAGGGTATTGATTTTTATTTTCTTGATCTGGACACCACCTATCACTAGAGCAGGGATAGGAAAGTTGGTGCTTTGAGAGTGTCGCTCTTCCTGCACATCGAGTTTTTCTGGTTGAAGAAACAATTGAGCTTTTCAAGGCCGACCTCAGTGTTATTGCTAAATGGTGGTGAGCAAAGGCAGTTTTCCTAATTTTCAGACTTTTTCTTAGGAGCTCCTCTGACAGCTCGTATTCTTTCCAATATCTAGCATGTTTCCCGAATCTTTCCAGAACATATACGTCGTCGTTGCAAGTGCTGTATGCTTTGTCAAAGAACTCTCTCACTTTGGTGCCCTTGAGACTTGCTGGGAGAATGTGAGAGAGCTTTAAATTTGGATCATGTTGAAGATCAACCGAGTGAGCGATCTCTCCTAGCATCGCCCATCCTCTTGCTCTATATATGACCGAACTGACATTCTGGATCACGTCAAAGAGAACTTCTGTAGCGAGCTTTGCAGAGTTACGATAGTCTAACACATGCTCAAAAGAGAAAATGTTATGCACATGGAGCTGTCTTTTCAACAATAATGCGAGACCAAATTTTGAGAGATATAGATTTTCGCCGTCAATGTCGTTATCTGTAATAATTTCGTGGAACAAATCAATAGAATATTTGTAAAACTTTGGGCCAAAACGAGAGTATGCGAAAGCCAGTTCATATTTAGCCAAAGCGAGAAGGTCTCTTCTACCTGCTAATAACTTAAGTTCAGCCATTACTTTGTCTGCTTTCCAGAATTGTTTTCTCTCTTCGTACATCCACGCCTGATTCGCAAGGGTGATAACATTGCTATTATTCCTCATTAAAACTTCCTCGGCATATTTCATAGCTTCATTGTGTTCGCCCATCAGCCAGTGGATAAATGAGATGAAATTATAAGCAGCTTCCCATTCCGTATCCATTTCAAATCCCGACATCTGCATTTCATGAGATAGTTTGTCTTTTATAGACATCAATTTATGTTCCTTCTGTCTTTGAGGAACTCTCATGTCTAGAAAGGAGGGAAATGTTTTCATATATTTCGAAAAGCTTTCCCTTGCCATCTTTCAGTGAACTGAAAATAAAGAACATACATCTCTGAGACTTTTCTATTCTTTTCAGAATGTTGGATGGATAAATTTGTAACATTCTAATCAAATACACCAGGATACATAAAATATAATATCTGGCTAAAGGGATGACTAATCCAGACAAGGTGGACAAACTAATCAATTTTTACCTCACACCATCATCTTCTTTGCACCGAACCAGTTTGCTAACCATGGTGAATCAATATTTATTATTTCGGATCAAAGTAATTGAGTCAATTGGTACTATTTTAAAAATCTATTAAAGAACATTTTTGCATTACTACTATGTCGTCAGTGATTAAATCTGAATTCACCATGTACCGTAGTCGTAAATATTAAATGGAAAGATATCACTGACCGAACTTTGACACGACATTATTCAGCACCACTATACACATTTGTTTGCAAGTAGAATAGCAAATGAAGTTAACAATTTCAACATTTTTTTTTAAAACAAATATGAAAATATGAGCCATTCAGTAAGTTATAAGAACGTCAATATATATTTCCACTTGAAACTCTGCTGCTGTTAGTGAAAAAAATCGACAAAGGCAGGTATTTACATTGGATGAATGGCATGGCACGTGAGATAAGAGAAGACAGATTAGCAAATATAAAGCATGACAGCCAGGCGTTTCTCTGCGAATTATAATTTCTCATTATTCAACCATTACCAGAAATATGAAGACACTAAACATAAACCAGGTTGCAAAATATTTGAAGAGAGATAATTTGGTATATTAACTGTAATAAAAGTACTGGAAACAGTCCGAAATACCAGCGCCAAGAAAATGCCATCCAAATACAAATAATGTCAGCTTATTGTATGAATTGAGTGCTGTAAATACCCACATACCGGAGCTATGTGTAGTAATATGGGCAAACCTTTAGGATGGAAAACAGGAACGAACTCTTTTAAAATTATTGTATTTGCCGGACTATAGGACGATACATTTTTATCATACAATCATAGCTTCGTCTTATACTCCGAATCGACTTATACATAGATTTTGTCATCTCTCTCTCTCTCTCTCTCTCTCTCTCTCTCTCTCTCTCTCTCTCTCATATATATATATATATATATATATATATATATATATATATATATATATATATATATATATATATATATCCGGCCATATTTTATTTTGATCACAAGGTGCAACAAGAAAGATGCAATGGAATACATGGGGCATCTCTCTATGGATCTCTCTTACCAACACAATGTTGAGAAAGCAATTTAGCATTAATGATGAAACTGGAAGTTATTGTAGTTTAATTCCATATAGCATCGATATTTTATCCTATCTGTGCCTCAATAAATTGTCAGGTCAGCGTAATTATATCTAGCTAAAAGTACATAATACATTTAAACTACTTCGTGTAAGACAAACAAGGTAACTTTAGTTAAATTTAATGATCCAGACAGGACAGGTTACTGAGTTAAAGATATGATATAATTCTCGATCAAGTGTGGAACAAAGTGAAAAATACGAAGCGAGAGTGTGTTGATCTGGTCTCGTCTTATACTCAGCATCGACTTATATGTTGATAAAGGATGGGAAATTTACCAAATTCACTCTTTTGACGTATACTCCGCATCGACTTATATGCCGGCAAATATGGGTAGCTAAGGGCCCAGTTTTTAAATAGATGAAAATAACATTAGTTATTTTTTATATTATCTTGCATTGTGTCTTTAGGTTTTGTATTGAATAACACAACATTTAATTGAGATATAAACATAAGATGAATCAAATAACTCAATAATTAAAATACATGTTTCGAAATAAACCAGTGACGAAAGCAAGTTAAGTGTCATTTATTTCAGACGCAAAGGCGTGCAAAATAAAGTACAACGGAATACAAACTGGTTACAATAAAGTTTAAGACCAAAATAAATACAAACATCTTTCGTTATATCTGAGAATTCTCGAATCATATGTAGCTTATTGTTTTGCTACGGTATTCATCCAAATCCCAATGACACTCATATGCCATAGAATTTGACTTTTAGTTCACTCAGAAAAATGTTCCTTTGGAATAGTATTTATTGAAATGAATTTTGCATAACATTTTCTAGATATACTGATAGCAAAGTTTGGAGAAAAATGGTTCGATATGTGTAGCACCTGCTAATATTCACAAAGCATTATTTCATTAACAGTAGTTACTTCATGATCAAAGGTCTGTATCTCGGCTTTTAAATGTTAATTGGAATAATGTGCTAACACTGTCAACCAACATTTAACACCAAATTGAATAGGGTATGCTAGTTGTCTGTCTGAGTACATAAAACTATTTATCAGAATGTGAGAAAATGTTATCGGTCCTACTTTCTTTTCTCACCTGCATTCACCTTATGCTTTCTAGAAAGAGATAAAGCATAAAATATATAAGCATTTTTTGCATGAAAAAATTTGAATGGGACTGTCTTGTTGTTTTGGTTTAATGCTATTTCTCGGCGCAAGATAGGCTATGCATGGCGGCCAGCATGAAACTGATATAGGAAGAACCCGGGAATACTCCGGTAAGAATTTATTTATTCAAATTGTTGTATTCAAGTGATTGTTTTCCTCGGGAAATACAGAGTGCCCTTAAAAATAATATTCTTGGACAGAGACATTCGTAGGATTTATAGGGAATTCAAACCTGGAATTATACTGCTGTGTTTCAACAAACACCTGTTGGCACATCAGCATTATACAGGCTGCTACAGACGCATCATCACTTCCAGCATTGGGTTTAATTTGAATTTCTACTAAAGTTTATTCAGAACTTGAAATTATTAGGGCTTGTGTTTGTAATTTTATGATTATTTTGGGGTTTCATTCGCAATACCGTAATTATTTTTAATTAATTTTCAATTTGTATTTTAGTGAAATAAATTATTTATTGAATTTTACAAAGCTTGTTGCTTTTCACTCGTTTCTATTACTTACTTTAAAGGCATAGACTCGTACAGAAAATTGCGGGGCTCGTCATTGGGATACGAATTTCTCTAAAATATTTCAGAAACCTATGTTTTTGAAATTTAAATTCACCTTGTTTTGGAATTTCCTAAGTCCCAGGTACTATAGCACAGTTCAAAAATCTCTAGTGAAATCAACATGCTTTTACAATGCCATCCAAAGTGGAGATTTTGTATTTGAAATCGTACCCATTAACTGTTGAACTCTTTGATAACGAATAAATTATTACAGCTTGCCAGAAAACAAGGTCTTTCTGAAGCAAAGGCTTCTTTAATGAGGCAAGAAATAAAAAAAAAAAATATTTTGGTTCAATATTTGTTGGAAAAGAATTTGCTGGATAAAAGTGTTTTAAATTTGGTTATCAAGTCTCCATCTGACTCTAACTTACAAGTAATGGAATTAAAATTAAAATACATGAATAAAACACAGGTAAGAAAGCTTGAGCTTCAAGAAAGACAAATGCAACTAGATAAAGAGGAAAGAGATGACAAATGCGAATGCACTTGGAGAACGAGGAGAGACAGAAGCAGTTACAGATTGAAGAGAAAAACAAATGCAATTGGAGAAAGAGCAGAGAGAGAAGCAATTGCGATAACAGATGAGGAGAGAAAGAGAAGAGGAGAAAAAGGAATTTAAATTTAGAATAAAAGAATCAGCTGGCAGGCGAAAAGCACCCCTTTTAAAGAACAAGAAGTGGATAAATATTTTCCTCGTTTTGAAAGAAAATGCAGAATTTGTTTTTAATTTCCACGAGAACATTAGATTTGTTGTTACAAAGCGCACTTTTTGGCAAAGCTCATGACATCTACGCTTCTCTCTCTGTACAACAAAGTCTGATTATGATCTGGTTAAGGTAGGCATCTTGAACAGTTATGAGTTGTTACCTGAGGCTTATCCACAAATGCTTAGGAACTATCAGAAAGACACTGGACAAACCATTGTTAAATTTGCCAGAGAAAAAGGGGAACCATTTGATAAGTGGTGCAAAGCCAAGGCAGTTGGTCAAGATTACAAACATCTCAGACAACTCATATTAGTTGAAGACTTCAAGTACTGCGTCCATAGTGACTTTAAGACTTATCTCGATGAACAAAAGATCGAAATTTTAGAAAATGCTGCTTGTACAGCTGACAAATATTCCTTAGCCCATAAGGTTTCCTTTGTCAGCAAGTCTTCCACTCAGCATTCATCAGTCGGTTCAGTGTAATACGAACACTTCTAAATTTCAAACTGGCACAACTTTTAGAAAGCGGGTGTCTGATAAGACTGGCATTAATTCTTTATGTCTTCCAATGTATCCCTATTGCAAGAAGACAGAAATTCAAAAATAAGCAACACAATCAAGACAGATCTATTCGTAATGCTCTTATTTCTAAGTGGTTAATGTCACGGTTACGTTTTCAAAGTAGTAATTTGTTGGTTCAAACAAACCCCAGTCTGACTTTATTATGGAGACTAATGAACCAGTCATGTTGAAGGGTTTTATATTACTCATGGATGATTCGGCCATGCCTATCCCATTTAAAGTTTAACGGACACAGGAGCTTAGCAGAGTCTTTTATTATCAGGTACTTTGCCTTTTTCTGAGTAGTATTCTGCTAATGAGACTGCCCTTATTCAGGGTAGTGATCACAGTGATCCTCTTTTAACTACTCATTCCCTTTATTGTATTAAGGGTGTCAGACGTTTATGTATATCCATATTTTTTGTAACTTCTGGTACATGATTTTATTTAGTTTTTTTAAAATAATTTTTATTCATGGAAGTAATGCATAGAATATCTTTAGCATGGCCATTGTGACTTGAATATAGTATGATATAGGATGTATACATTGATATTTACGTACGTGTTGACAACTAATAATATTGATCGTAATAATAAGACTTAAAATTGTGCCTAAGGCGTAGCTTTTCCGTGAATGACTGGTTGCGCGATTTTACCTGCGTATGCTTAGTTCATCAAAATTAATAGTGTTTGCTGTCACATGGGATATATTGCGAAGTACAGTCGCAATATCTGGTATATATAAGGAGAAAGTTAAACATTCAATTTCATTCTGACTATTAAATTGTATTTTCCCTTAACGTGCCTTATGTCAATTGTATTATTCCAACATCAAACTAAACCATAATAATATCTAATGTTTTTGGTTCATCTTGCCAATGAAAGTAATGAGCATGTGATCATTAAATACTCTGATCGGAGATGGAGCTGAACTAATATACATTTCAAAGTTTTGCAAAGCCAATGTCAAAGCCAAACGATTCTGGAAAATTTACTCTAGTGCTTATTTAATTTCTTAGAAAAATTACAAACTCAATGATCTACACCACTTTTGTCTTCATAAATCAATACTGCACCAACCCCATCATCACTTGCATCAAGAGACATTTTAAACGATTTTCTGAAATTTGTAGCTGACAGAACTGGTGCACTCTTAAGTATGGCCTTTAACTTATCAAAAGTCTCCTGACACTTTTCATCCAGCCATACCCCAAATCGCATCAGCTGTTTTTTTTTTTCTGATAGTCACAGACAATTCAGAGATAAACTTGACCGTAGCATCTATAGGTTTAACTTGTCCATGTTACACAATATGTCCTAGAAATGTAACACAAGAACAGCAAGTCTTCGTTGTAGTTGACGACATCATCGCTGTAAGTATAGCAATTTTCCTGACCAGATGTAATTATGTTCATTCAATGTTGAAAATACAAGGCGAACCTTTCATCCCAAACGGCATCACTTTATATATATAAAGTCCATTTGGAGTCACGAATCCAGAAATTGCCTTTGCCCTTTAAGTCAGTGAAATTTGACGTGTGTAGGAGTATACGGTTTCTGAATATTTTGTGCCATTCATAAGATTTCATCTTTTGTAATTTTTTAGCACATCTTCACTAATAGTTAAATGAAAGCTCCATTGCATACATCTTTATTTTTCTTTATGAGGGAAGTGTTATGTAGATTTAATTTACATTGTTTCTTAGTTTGTTCTTTTGTATTTCATTATATACTATTGTAATGTAATATTGTATGATGGACTTAACGTTATCCAAAATCAAGTTAATTTTCTATCTGACTAAGTTATTAGTTGTTTTATTTTTTATTGTATTCTGTAAACAACTAATACATAACTGAAATATTCTCTATGTGAATGGGTTTATTATCAGGATCATTATTAATGTGTGTGTGTGTGTGTATATATATATATATATATATATATATATATATATATATATATATATATATATATATATATATATATATATACATGTGTGTGTGTGTGTGTGTGTGTGTGTGTGTGTGTGTGTGTGTGTGTGTTTATTAGGGTCTTGGTCTAGGTTATTGAGATTCTCCCACACCTTATCTGGTCTATCTGACATTCTCCAGGTTATATATTATAATTGCAATAACAGACGTTTTGGGTATTTATGTTCACTTCGTGTTCTAGGGAAATAAATATTTTGTTGAATTTTACAAAGCTTGCTGCTTTTCATTATTTCCTGTTACTTACTTTAGGAGCATTAAACTCGTAATAGTTAGCAAATGGATAAGTTAGAGACTTCAAATATTTACCTATTACATACTTTCATCTGTTAAATATAGTGGAATAAATATGATTAATATGTCCTAGCGAATTTGGCTTAGGCCAGTTGATAAAGCAGCAGACGAACAAACAAGTGCAATTCAAACATTTTGCAACGAATAAAATGTGCAAAATCGTAGCTAACGTTTTATTGGTTTAAGTCATCCAGTCAGCTCAAGCTTTGGTACTACTAAGCAATTTGTGAATAAACGTATTGATGCTCAGATGCTTATGACATGGGGGATTCCAATTTGAAAGATATCTAAACATATATAGAACAAATAGACTAAACAATATCTTTTATTAAACATAAGAGTGTTGAAAGAGTTTCTCATCTTCAGGATTTTCAAAAATTGGATTGATGTCAAAGAGAAATATAGGTTTGATGCACAGGATCTATGCACACATATATTGAAAACTTTATCTAATTGGCATTGTAAATTGTACGAGAAAGTGAAGACAAATTTGAATCAATCAGCCCTATTTACCATCATCTGAAAACTTGAAAAACGCATAGTCAGATGCATTATATAGCGACATGTAACAAATAAAACAATATGAGGAAGACTACTACCCTATAATTGAACAGTTACAAAATAACGTAAGCGACTAAGTGACACAGAATAATTAAGAAATAATCAGTTTAATGAATTATTGTACAATCTGTAGTAATAACTTGAACTTATTGTCTTAAACCTGATGAAGAATGTTACCATGGATTTCTTTACGAAATTTCTCGTAATTTTCCAAAAGTAGAATAATCGTCACGATCTCAGATACTCCAAAGGTGCAAAATTCAAGTTCAAATGGGTCTCCGGATGAATAATAATTACTAGTAATTTATTTTACCAGGAACTTTTTGAGAAGTCAGATCTTTTCATTTTTTAAGTTGGCTATGACCATGTTTGATGGATGGTTGGAGCCTTGTACATATGCGAAACCCATGATTCTAGAATACCTTTGCGCTAGTAAATTGGTAAGAAGTTTAACTTCTAGCGAAAAGGTGTCATTGGATTGTAACTTTTAACGACTACGGGCGTATTTGCATGATGAATACAAATTTAAAATATTTTGATGGAAAGAAGACCTCTGTTACATTTTAATAAAATAGTTTTTAAAAAGCGATGTTTCATCTTTTTTTTCTGCTTTAGTTCAAGAGCTTCCTTCAGGTTTGTTCATGTTCCAAAGAGACGCATGAGAGTGTTCTCTATTAAACATGAGTCAAATGCTCGATGGGTATATTTAGAACAGCAGACATAATTTAACATGTATAATAAAGAGATAAATAATCCGGCTACACAGTATTTTTTGCACTGACCAGGTCTGACAAGCAAAATGAAAGTTATAAACAATTTTAAAAATTGCGAAAGACAATGTTTCCCTAATTTGGATATTATTGACTTGTGAATTATGTGTGTACTCAGTATCCGATTACAGCGATTTAAACTCAGATTGCGCTAATTCATTCAAATGCATTTAACCAGCTTTAGGAATCAATATTCATCCTACGTGCCAAAAGAGAAGACACTATCAGGAGGAAGTTGTGGGAGAATTTACTTCTGATTTATGGTAAAGGAAAGATTTTAAAATATTGTATCACTGAACTTTCTATTGGCTACAATGTAACTTAAAGTCTTGAAACGGAGCTTGATTTATATGTTAGTGAGGGATATTGCTAAGCGCGAAAGTGGTTACGGCAGGAGTAACAATAAAAAAAATAACGAAATATTATTGGGAAGCGATGTTTTTCACGAAAACGGTGGCATATGCTAAGTAAATGAGTAGGCAGTTATTGAATTTACTAATAAACACTATTAAAAATTGCCGATGTGAGTCAGCAAAGCCATACATGGAGCAAGGAAAGATGAGACTCGACCAGATCAGTATTGATAGACAAAGTATGTTGGATCTAAAGACACAAACTCCGACTACGATGCCCTTATTTCGACATACACCCAAAACGCACATATTCAATACTTCATAGTTTTAGTTAATAATTTTCTCCCGGGGGAGTGGGGATGAGGTTCTTTTGTGCTTCAAATAACAAACGTGTTATCAATATTATTTGTTATAGTATTACTCCGGCAGTTAATAGTCGCCATAAAACTCAACGACTTTCATATAATGTATCTACGTGAATCTCAAGATACTCTGCTCTCACATAAGCAAGGAATTAAATAAACGATAACACTGTAGGCTGCATGAAACAATATTGACTTAGGGTGCAGTTGAACCGCTTTAATTCATGTTCATAGAAGAAATTTAATGTGTATCATATCGTGACAGTTTTAAATAATTGTTTCTCGATATGACCATTAATGTGTTGCATCTGCTGTAATGCTACATTCATTTGAAATCACTATTTTACACGTTGTGGAAATACGTAGATATAACTTCACATTGGAAACTTGAATCTATGTTCTATGGGGTTTTATAGTGCTACAAACACTATGATTTGAAATCTACACAATGACTTTTTAGCCATATGCTAATATGCTTTACAATTAGTAGTTAACTATTATTCTTATTTTAAAATCTAAGCTGAGCTTGCCAGTAATCACCATTTACCAGCAACGCATTTCTTTTTGTACTACTATGAAACCTAAACAAACTCTATCACTCCATTTGTCGTGATCACACTAATGACTCGCCTTTCTCGGCGTAAAACATCCTGTCGCTCTATACCTTAAAACCTCAAATCATTCGATCACATATTGTCGAATGCATCGATTTCTACCCTGTGTGTGACATAATTTCGGGATGTGAGCTCAATGACGAATTCTTATAATCACCTTTGAGTTTTTAAGGAAAGCGGTTTATATAATAAATTTTGACCTTGTGTTTAAAGATTTTATGTTTTTTGTCTTTATCTTTTATGTTATGTACATTTTGCGTAAGTTAGCTTCTTTAGACGCTAACGTTTATCGTTTGGTACCTAATGGTTATGTTGATATAGATGTTTTAACGTTCTAGATTTGTATATATATATATATATATATATATATATATATATATATATATATATATATAGATAGATAGATAGATAGATCGATAGAACTATTTCTAAAACAGGTCACTTCATAGATATTTGATCTCTTTCAAACTCGAGAATTGGTGTTAGCATGAGTACCTTCACCAAAAGAGGAGCGTTATTTTGCTAATCGAGGTGGCTAACCCATCATAGATTAAAGCCCGTGAACATATTAAACAACCAAAATATTATCAACCAAGAGAACATTTGAAGATTCAATCTATTTTATAAATTCCCCTAAAAAAAAAGAAAAGTAAAATAAAGAGAATTAAAACAATCTTTAGGGCTGACTAGTCTTAAAAATCCAGCAAACTGTATCTACTATGCATGTGTATGAAAGAATGAATATTTGTATATGGATACAATGAAAAGATATGCTGGAGATGAGGAAATATTCATGGGCATTAGTGCTTCGCAGCAGAAGTGTTTATATGGAGAATGACACCAGTAACGACACACAGTAGAAACCACACACAGTAGATTAATACCGCAAAAAATATATAGAAAATTTGTTTGGTTATTCTAGTGTCTTTGTAATATTGCTAATACCTTTCTCTTTCAGCTACTCATCAAACATATAGAGTAGAATATATAGGTGTACCAACACGTTCCAATAACAACTTACAAATAGTGCAACTTTCTCAACTTGCAATTTGTATGAATTGTTTTATGTTAGAACCTTACGTACACAGGGAGATTAAAATAAATATGCAACCTGCTGTAATATGAAAGGAGAACGATGGATAAGCATTAACATTTCAAATCGGAAATACATTGTTAATAGCTATATGCCTTGTGTCAGATGTAAAATTGACGACTTTTGTTTTTTTATTTCTGATAATACCGGCCGATGAAATTACTGCGCAAATAATATACACTGTTGTATGCTGCAGAGTGATCAAAATGTTAACTCCCAAATATTAAATACTAACCATGATTCAGTCATCACACTCGATTAATCAGCGAAAGTATGTACGTATAGGGTTTAAGGGAAGATAACTGCCGTCATGGCTATATAGTGCTGATTAACGTATAGTTCTGAAACATAACGGAAAGAAATTGCCATGTGTTTCAGGATTTAGAACGTCAATTTATATAATAGCAACATACCATCATTAGAACCTAATTTCATCAGCAACGTTGTTTCATTGGACAGTCACAAATCTTAACATTCAATAGACAAATAAAAATCATATAATAATAAAATATCAACGATTTTCTTTCCTATAGTTGAAACTTTGCTGCATAGCTTCAGGAGTAGAATCAAGACAACCTCGAAAATAGATACAGTTGGCAAAGGTAAGTAGCCAATAATCTAGAAGGAAAAGTACAGGAAAATGCAAATAATCTAATATATTCCATGACCTGGATCAATATCACTGAACAAGTATTCCGCAGAACCTGGTGTACCAAATGCATCTGTACAATAGTATAATCTCTCGCATATACATACACTGAAGTAGTTCTTCCATATTTGTGCAATTTCATATCATGTATCCTAATTGATATATATGGAATTAATATGTATCTATTACACATATTTAAACATATATCCCTCATTTATTTGTACAATTATATCTCAACTATATCTGTGCAATGATATGCGTCTCATATATATGTGCAATGACGCATCCACCCTATTTTGTGTAATAATACATCCCTGATATATCCGTGTAATGACACCATCCCACATATATCTGAGAAATGGTATATTCCTGATATATCTCTGTAAGGATATATTCTTCATATATAGGTGTAATACAATATCTTTCTATACATGTACAATCACGCATCCCTCCTATATCCTTGCAATACTAAATAATATAGTGTTCTCCCTTGTCAGATTGGAAGCTGTCTACATGTCTGCTGCACGTCACTATAGAGAGTCCATGTATCACCTGTACATAACAGATGCGAGCATTACTGCTCTGAGCCTACTGATGACTTGCACTGTTGCTAAAACCCTGAACCAGTTTGCTTCTGTTGACTGACATGGACAAAGATATGCATGAAGCATTTTTGTCACTTCACCATCAAGCCTACCACAGTACAAAAAGGTGAGGAAAACAGCCACTAATTATGACATAACAGTTAAGACAAAATTTGCAAATGAGTATTTAAATTGTTTCCACAGTGCAGCTAAAAGAAGTGGTTGAAGACTTCTTCAGTCAACTCAAGGACGTGACTATCATCTGTTGCTGGATAAGAAACAAAATATCTCTCTGAACCCTAATTCCTGTTACAAAATGTAATTTAGTAGTCTTTTGAAAGCTGAGAGTGAAGTAACGTTGTACAGATATAAGGAAAATCTGTCTATTTCACTATCACTCTCACCAAATACGTATCTCAAATGTTAAAGGAATTATGTTTGATCCTGAATCTGCCTCTTCTATTGAGAACTAATCATCCTCATGACAGATCAGAGTCAGTTCCAACTGTAGAATGATTGGTAACACAATACGTCAAATTCATAATAACTTGGATCACAAAAGGAATGAGTAAATCAGTTTGAAAGATCAATGCAAACAGTGACGAATAGAGAAGAAGATATCCTTCTGGAAGCCTATCAGCCTTACCAGTGACGGATGGAGAAGAAGGTATTCATCTGGAAGGCTGTCAGAATAAATGGACACTATATGCAGATCAGAGCATCCTGAAGAGACCTCCGTCCACAGATAGATGAAACATGTTCATAGTCCCTAATACAATGAAACACAGCTTGAGGAACATTATGTCTGATCCTGAAACGTGCACTTTGATGTCATGGTTAACAAGTGTACTGCAGATATAACACATTAAACCAATAGCGTGGCCTTTTCCTTCATAACTATATTCACTACGGAGTAAAGCAACTGACCTTTCTATGATAGGATAGAATTTCTTGAAAGTATTTGCGGAGTTACAAAATTGACTGACTGGATAAGGAATCTAGCCAGTAACTTGCTTTATCCCTTCTTCGGACCTTGAACTTACGATAGGGACATAACACGATTGCACGAAATATTCTCGAGGCAGCATATGTAACACTCTGCATGTTTTATAACTTTTCTTTGCTTTCTTATTACCCGTAGTTGTAGCTTGTAGCATTCAAAATCAAAATTGCCACAAATTGATGGATATTGGACTCAGGACTATTCAATCAAAACCTACGAAGTGTTTCATCTATGTGCTCTGTCACCATAAAATAAATCTCTGAATTGGGGACTTTATTATAGGATCAGTGAATTTTTCGCCGACATAGGAGATGGTCCTGTATCAAGAGGTTTAAATATCTAAACATACAAAGAGTGCCCAGATCCCAAAGATGTGATTTAAGTTCGAAACACTGAGGGGAAGGGTTTTCTTTCCAATTAGGTAAGACTCAATCCATTTTTAACAGTATAATTATATAAGGTTTGGTATGAATGTAAGCTCCTAATACTGTACTAGAATGAGAAATTAGGACTGATGAAATTCAACAATAATAGAAAGCAATGTAACCTAGTTATCCAGTTTCAAACCACATAGAAGAATGTGTGTCAAGTCAGGTCATACCTGCAGGAACGCGTCTAGGAAGGCAAAGTGCTATCTTAACCACATCTACATCCTTCATTATTTGTTTCCTTAGAATATTCATAGATCTGGACATTGCCACAGATATGGAAATGACAAAGTACGGGAAAGATCATATTGTCTTTATTGTATCGATCTATATGATATTCAGTACACGCAAGTTTACACTTAGACACACATGTATCATAACTACACACATTCTAAGCTCAAATAGGAATTGGAAAGATCATTTGTCTTACGAAAAATTCAAGTATTTGTAATTTGTTACATTGTTTTGTGTCAAAAATATAGTTATAATAGCAAAATTGTTAACGTAATTACAAGTGTATGTGTTTAGGACCAATAAACATATTTTGAGAAAAGATAATAAATTAAAAACACAATCATTTCCACAATTATTTGTTATTTTATATAACTCAAATGTGATTATACTGTTGAGCTTGCACTGAAATTTCAAGTTTATTCCTCTCTTATTTTCTGTTTTAATAACGATGAAAAATGCAACCTGGTTTGAATTCAGTGAAAGTGAATCGAATCATTATTCTCATGACAGGCCTCAAATCTCTTACCTCACACTGTTAATTCCCTCAGCCCATCCCCCTCGTGTAAATGTACACTAAACGATGTACAATTTAGAAGCATAATAAATGGAACATTCCGAAAAGGTTATGTATTACACCCAAAGGCATATATAATATATGAAACCCCGATTATATTATATCGGTTTCAGATCAGAGACTATTCATACTAACACAACATATGCAACAACCCGACGGTCTACGTATCGTTTACCTATGACAAGGTAACGATGCATAACAAAGGTGGTCATGTACCCATTAAGAGCACATGAAACTGGAATGAGTGCTTTGAAAACGAAACTTTATAATTTCCTGAAAATTAGAAACCCAGCTTTCGTTTTCCATTAAAAAGTAATGACGGGTTGCCACACATTGACTTTTAACATTGGCAATATTTTCTTTCTAAGGATTTGTAAAATTACATAGGTTTGTAAAATGAGGAAATGATATAAATATGAAGATTACTTATTTTCAAATGCATTTCTTGACAGATTTCTTTTACATAAGAAACAATAGGCGAGATAAAGCCGATCTACTTAATCAACCATTTCATTTATAATTGCAAGCATGAGCCATTTTCGACATTGTCTCCTCCCTACACGGTGGCAATTTAACATATTAAAGTATAGGCCAACATAACATCTATCTCTTTGGTAAATACAGCATCAAAATCTATTCTACAAACCTGTTTTTCACATTCGGTTGGAATCAGCAGTGTTCTCATATATGCGCAAAATACGAAATATGTGTACTGATTTTTGATTGGTCAGATCATAATTATTCCTGGTTGATCAATGTTACAATTCAAGCCGAGGCAGCTGTTGGCACATAGGGTTAAACAAGTATGACACGTAAACTAAAAAATCATTCTGCAGCTGATTTGTGTTAAGTTATTGACCATATCCCACTTAATTAAATGTACACTTTTGCATTATAGTTATAAACCAGGTTAAAAGCAAATTATATGAACATGGATGGGCCCGTTATTTTGGCTTCATATCTTTACCATATGCCTGGAATATCAAACACTTGTTAGTACACTAATAGTAGTGCAAATACATCTATTATATCCATCTATCACCCTTTATAAGCACCCGACTATTTGGTAGATCTCTATTTGAAAAAAAAAGGGTTCTTTTGTTTATATACATCCACTTGACGTGAAACTAAAACAGCTACCAAACAGATTTTTGTATAAGCTAATAGTCTCTTAAAACCGTATAATCTAGGTGTTGAGGTTTGCCTACCATTGTTTCTTTATATTGTTAAGGTAAAACTATACATATCTGTGATATTGGTATAATTAGCTGCGATGATCTGCGATAGGGTCAGAATTGAGTTTTATTAAATGTGCCCATTGAATAGTATATGTGTTACTTTACTCTATTATCTTGTAGGGTTACTACTTTTGATAAATTATTTCCGACATGTTTTATTTCATTTACTACCAAATGATGAACATAAATTAATTATACTAATAACACTTCATAATTTCCTTGTCCTTATTTATATTCCACTGTCTCTATAATATTCAATCGCTTACTCTATTTGTATTGGTGGTGATCATGTTTAATTAGTGTGAAAAGATAGTGTTTTTTCTTTTACGTTACGTGAGAGAGAGAGTTTTTTCTTTTACGTTACGTGAGAGAGAGAGAGAGAGAGAGAGAGAGAGAGAGAGAGAGAGAGAGAAGCACATATAGATCCTAGACAGACAGGTTGCACAACATGCATTCGTACTTTTGCTTGTCTCCAGCCAGACCACTTTCTAGATTTACCGCACACGTAAAGGAAGAAATTTACATCTGACTAGTTCGGGTTCGATGATGTGATTGTTATTCACGGTTAGTGTTGTATCTGTTTCCAGTGCAGTTTTGACTATAAGGTAATTAAAACTGGTTTAATCTTACTTGTGAGTTTATTCTGTACAGAACAACTGCGTGTATCTTGCTTTTGTTTGATCCTGATTTCGTTTTTTTTTTTTTTTTTTTTGTTTCTATTTATAGTCATCAGCCAGATCTAGTTACATTATATGTCTATATACTACGCTCGCGTAATCATTGTTCAGTAAAAGCTGAAGAATATTATACTCATTTTCAGTTGTACGTTTTTAGCCTTACCGTATAAGCCAATGAAGATTTCAAGTATATTTAACAACATTTTAAGAACACATTTACGTTTTAGTGTAATGTAACGTTTTCTTTGCTCCAAATAAGGGCAACGTTTTCATAAAAATAAAAGGTTCGTCCCAGCCTAGTACTTGATCAAAATAAAACCAAGTCAGGATAAGTAAAACATAGTAGATTTATTTTATACAAACATTGGAATCACACAGTACAGACAATCATATTACATATGTATAGATATGGTTTACCCATCTATGGGTATTGACATGTACCCGATGCTGGAGAAATGTACAGGTTTACAATTACTCCACAATTTCTTCAATACAAAACATTTTATATTTTGTGGCTTAGTAAGGTTAGTAATTCCCTTACTTTACTTCTTTGCACATACATACATTAATACGTATATTATATTTTCTTTGGGACTGTTACCCAGGATTGGAGAGAAGATTTTAGAAGTATGTCTCCATACATGGAGAAATATGGTAATTTGGAATGTATTTCCAAACAGGATAAATTTATAGTTCATCTAACATTGCTATGGGTAGTTTTAATCTAATTTCAATGTTACCTGAAGCATTGCCATAGCCATGGTTTATGCTTTTGTTTCTTTTATTGCTGTTATTGGCGTGGTCCCCCTCAGAATTACATCATCTGAGGGACCCCCTAGTTCTAAAGATAAAGGGTTTTTATGTGTTTCTGTTTTGTTTTTTTTTCCAAGTGCATGTGCATTATGTATTTCTTTTAAATAAATTTTGATTTTTATAATTTTTCAAAATAGGGTAAGTGCGCCATTTCCATTTTCCAAATTGATTTTTAAAAGTTCTTTTTACATTATTAGCATTACCATATTATTTTTGCTATCTGAGAAATAGAAATTTTAGTTTTTGTCTCTCTAAGTGCTATAGCATAAGCTGCTTAACTAAGTTCAAATCCATTAGACTCCTGGAGCACGTGCACAAGCTGCGCTCTCAATAGTGAGCGCCGCGTGCACGTGCTGCACATTTTCTTCAAATTCACTATTCGAAATTGCTTTCCTAATCTAGATTCTCTAAATCTATATTATATTTACCATACAGTTTACATTTAATAAGTTCTAAAATTCTATCCTGCATTCTATTTATAGGTGTTTGTAACTACCATTTTAATCACTTTCTAAGTTATAATTATCTATTTTTTATTAAAGCTATAGCAAGAATAATAGAAAGTATAGTGAGCCGTCTAGATTGTCTAGTTCAGTAAGTCAATAGTCAATTCATAATCATCCTTTAATCTTAATTAGAATCCATTTGTTTCAATTTTCAGCTGTAAGTTTATCTAGAATAGTTTCATCTTCAAAAAGTTTCTGTTCGCAGTTTCCAATAGTTCAAAAACATATATTTTCTGTAAATTTATCAAGAGTATTTTCATCTTCAAAAAGTTTCTGTTTGCGTTTTTCAATAGTTCAAAAACAATTCATTGTATCAAGTCCATTACCATTCCTTTCCGAATTCTTTAACATAGTCCATATATATTCCAATTTCTTTATCTTTGCGATTCTTTTCCCATACGTCATTTCTGAAGTCAGACAATTCATTGGCGTTCCTTCTACTAGTATTGGCTATCCATCTTCTTCGGCATTCCTCAACTTTGTATTGGCAATCCATTTTCCATTATCCAATTTTTTTAGCAATGACTTTCCTTGTCCAGTAGGATTTGTAGAATCTTGTTCAAATTTCTTCTATTTATTTCCAATCTTCTTTTCTTTTATATCATATTTTCTTCTATTTCTATTGATTGTTAGATGTCCTTGTTTCCTCATGGGCAGTCCGTCCTAGTTTCCCCTCTGCACGGTAAAGAAAACCATCTTCTCGGCTTCTTATATTCCATGCATTGGGAAAACTCCAGGTATTCTTCTTCTTGAGTAGTTTCTTGATACGGAAGAGGGACCATCCTGTTGGACCAGGTCAGTAACAACCCCCAACCCATGGCAATTTAGGTTAGAGATTTATTTACTATTAACCTCACTTGTCCAACAGGAGTTTCTTTTATTACAACCCCTCAAGTCGGTGTTTCAAAGTGTGAAAGGCGCTGTCGTCTGCCGATGCAGACGTCTTTATATACAAATACGGTAGCTAATGAAAACTCAGTCAGCCAATGAAAACGCGTAACGCATCCCGCCTCGTGATGTAATTTCAGTACCGCCACACTGGTGAGTATGGTACTGAAATGACATCTCGAGTCGGAATGCAGCTGAGTTACAAGAATTAAGCATGTTAATCAAAGAATCATGAAAGGGATACATTGATATTTAAGAAACTATGCATCAAGGTAACTAAATATAGTGATATCGAGACATGGCATGTTTAATGTGTTTCAAAACGTACCTCAAGCGTGGCAAGCTTCCATAGCGTGACAGCCTTCGGTTACGTGAGGGAATCTTCGTTCTTCTTTCCATCACGACACCTCGCGAGGGAAGGATGTATTTGCGTGACTTTATTAGGAAATGAGGACATAAGACTAAAAATTCGTTACATTGCCCCCTTCTTGAGAAAATCATTCGTCCCGAATGGAACTTGAATAACAGATTGAGTATTAAGACAAGGCGATCCCAACATTGGAGACCACAAAGACATCATGAAGGTAGACAAGACTTTTGTTAATACATTATAAGTTACAGTAATTAATATGGTTGGAGATAAAACTAATTTCCTTAAAATATATGATAGTAAGATCTCCAATTATGCATTCTCATATAACAAACAAATATTCATACATAATATTATGGAATAAGATACAAAAGCAACATTTTAATTTTTGACATTTCTGACATATAGGAAAATCTCTCTCTCTCTCTCTCTCTCTCTCTCTCTCTCTCTCTCCATTTAATTATGTACATGTATGTGGTGTCTTACAGCAAACTATTTAAAAGTAAAAAAAAAATAAATGACAAATTCATATTTTCCAACTACATATAATAAGAGTATTGAGTTCCTATTAAAATGTTCAATGTGAGAAACTTTTCATTCCAAAGAATGAGACTTTTGTTTTGTGGCCCAAAAGGTAATTTTACATACTATATCTACAAATTTTTAAGTCGGTCTTGGATTATTTTCTCCAAGCCTGACAATTCATAAAACTGAACTTCTGCCAGGAGTTCCTCTAATTGTACATAACTGGATGGTAAATTTCTGGAGATTGGGCCAAAATTGATATTCCTGAGATAATTTAATATAGTCCTAAAATGCCTTGGGTCACGGTCAATAAAATATGTATAAACTTTTTCTACTTCATAGGGTTGCAGAGGGGATTCCTTGGTAGTGATGATGGATCTGCCTGCATGGTTGGAGCGGAAGTTTCAAATCTGGTCCCACCCACGTTGATAATTATCCGCTGTGATTGGCATGCGGCCATACCCATAAGTCTGATGAAGGACTTGTTAGTTGGTTCATAAGTCGTGGTTTCGTCCTTGGGTCCTTCCACTTCATATTCAGAATATATTATTGAAAGGGCATCTCTGTCGGGTAGGGTTGATTTAACTGAACAAGCAGACTTGGTGGAATTAGCGATGTCATTTTTCTTCTTATGCTGTACTGGGTCCTGCCCATGGTTAGACTTGATGGATGGGGATTACACTCCAGATGCTTCGTGTTCTACAGGGGTTTCCAGCTTGGTTGTTTCATGTTCCTGAGTACATGTAATGAAGGGGTGATCTGCACATGTGTACCAACACCAGTTGAGATGAGTCCAATCCTTTGAGATGAAGAAGATGATGAGGAGGAGGAGGAGGAGGAAGATGATGAAGATGAAAGGGAAGGAATAAATTGATCAGCTTTGGTCTGCATCTCCCATGGACGCCAGTTCAGGGACTGATGATTGCTATCTGATGTTGCAGCAGCCATAGGTTTGGGAACAGGTATTGTTGAGGCAGTTGTTGCTCGAGTGTTGTTGATGGGTTTGGAGTTGGATATTGCTATTGTCATATTAGACTCTTCCTTATTGATATCTGTTGTCAACACTACTTTTCTTCTTTTATTGTAAGGCCTGTTTGGCTGTGTCGACCTGCGTAAGGGTATTACTTCTTCCTGCCTTCTCTTTTGATGGTTTCTCACTGGCAGGAAGTTTTCCTTAGCTGATTTTTCTGTGACACATTGGCCCCCTCTGATGGCTTCCAATTTTTCTGCAGGTGTTGCAGGTTCCCTTTTAACGCATTGCACATATTGCCTCCTTTTTCTAATAAATTCATTGTACTCTCTCTCTTCCTCCTGGCCATACTTCATATTTGCCCTCTTGACCAAGTTCATGGTGGCTCCAGGACATGATAGATGTTTGCTGTCATATCTTGAGCTGACTGCTTTGCATATGCTACACCTGTATCCAAATCCAGAGTGTGCAGTGGTGATATGTCTTTCACAATAGTGGAGCTTGGCAAATTCCAGGTCTCCACATATAATACATTTGAACCTTGTAATCTGTAAGTAAAATGTGAAATGTACAAGACAGAGCTTAAGAAGAATACATCTATATGTACGATAAGTAATTATTTAGTTAATTCAACCAGCTTGATTTGTTGTCTCCTCTGTAAGGTTTAAGTAAATTGTGATGAACCACTTTAGGTTTTGATTTTGGAGTTTTCTGGATGCGAAAGATAACATCATTTATCTTTTGTATTATGAGATATGGACCTTCCCATGGACAATGTAATTTTCTATCTCTGCCTTTGATATGTGCATTATATAACCACAAAAAATCTCCTTTATCATAGGGATTTAGTTGGATATTTCTATCATGATCTTTTTGCATGTGTTCTGAAGAAAGTTTAATCTCTTCCCTTGCAAAGGCATGTATAGTCTCTAATTTCTTTCTTAATCCAAGTGCATAATCAGTTTCTATGTTTTCCATTTCAGTTTCAACTCTGCCTAGAACAAGATCTACTGGTAAATTTATTTGTCGGCCAAACACCATCTCACAGGGAGATACATCTGTTGATTCATGCTCAGCTGACCTATATGACATCATGAGAAGGTAAATATGCTCATCCCAGTCTCTTTTATTCTTTGAAACAAAAGCTGAAAACATGGATTCAATAGTTCTGTTTGCCCTTTCCACCATGCCATCAGATTGAGGTCTGTACGGGGTGGTGTGGGTTTTCTCTATTCCAAGTATTTTACAAACTTCCTGAAATACATCTGATTCAAAGTTAGTACCTTGGTCAGAATGTAACTGCATGGGGGTGCCAAAAATGGTTGCTACTCTTTCAACAAATTTCTGTGCAACAGTTACAGCTTTTTGATTCCTAATGGGGATAGCAACAACCCATTTTGTAAAATAGTTGGCAACCACCAGTAAATATAAATTCCCTTTATTACTTTTTGGTAAAGGTCCAAGCACATCTATTGCCCATCTTTCCATAGGGGCTCCTACATTGTAGGATTTCATTGGTCCTTTTCCTTTTTTATGAGGTGGTTTCCTGGAAGCACATTGGTCACAAACATTACACCAATGCTTTATATCTTTGCTCATGTGTAGCCAGAAGTATCTTTCTCTAATTTTTGAAAGGGTTTTCTTAAATCCCAAATGACCATCTGTTACACTGTTGTGTAACTGCTTCAAAACAACAGCTTTTAAGCTTTGGGGAATAACTATTTGAAATTTTGGTTGTTTCCCTTGACCTGGGTCCCATTTATGGCATAGTAAATTATTGTGTATTTCCAAGGAATGAAATCTTGCCCAGTAATATTTAGCACTTTCATCTAAGTGGGAAATCTCAGACCATGTGGGTCTCACACCACTATTTACCCAAGGTATATCCTGTTTTAGTACTGGATCTTGTTTTTGTAAACACTCAGTGTTATTATTCATTGTATTGAGGTTATTGTTATTGTCTGTTTTGTCATTTATCATTTCAACATTTTCATAGTCAGTATCCTTATTGTTTGCATGTGGATCCTGGGACCTGGTATGTACCCTATAGCATGAGGAAGAATCTGACTGTTCAGATTTTGACTTTTCACTATCTGCATTTTCATATTTCCTTTCTGCTCGGGTACAGTGATTACATTCCAGACTTAGACAAGGTCTGCGAGATAATGCATCTGCATTGTTATGTACACGTCCAGCTCTGTATTCTATTTTGAACTGATAGGAAGACAGAAATTCAATCCAACGAGCAACCTGACCTTCTGGATGTTTAAAACTTAACAACCAGGTTAGAGAACCATGATCTGTTCTAACTTTAAAATATCTTCCATACAAATATGGGTGGAAATGTTTTATTGAACTTATAATGGCTAATAGTTCTCTACGAGTCACACAGTATTTCCTTTCAGTCCTGCTAAAAGTTTTACTGTAATAGCATATAACCTTTTCTACTCCATTTTGTACTTGTGACAGGACTGCACCCAGACCTATATTAGATGCATCAGTGTCCAGTATGAATAAGTCATCAGGTGTAGGATATGCCAGTATTGGAGAACTTGTCAAGGCCCTTTTCAGTTTGTCAAAGGCAGCCTGACAGTCTTCAGTCCAGATAAATCTTTGACTCTGCTCAGCAAGTTTGTGTAAAGGTCTTGCTAAATCAGCAAATCCATAGACAAACTTTCTATAGTATGAACATAGGCCTAAGAATTGTCTAATCTCTTTCAGATTTGTGTGTATTGGCCAGTTGTTGACAGTGTCAGTTTTATCAGGATCAGTAGCAATGCCATTCTCGCTTACAATATGTCCCAAGAAGGACACAGTCTTTCTAAATAAAGCACATTTCTTTGGGTTCATCTTAAGGTTTGCATTCCTAAGTCTTTCAAAAACTTGCCTTAGATTTTCTACATGCTCATCAAAAGTCTTAGAGAAGACTATGATATCATCAAGGTAGATGAGACATATTTTCCAAGTTAGCTTTGATAAGACCTTTTCCATCAATTTTTCAAATGTTGCGGGTGCTGTACACAATCCAAATGGCATTGTAACAAACTGCTAGAGTCCACCGCCAGGTATAGGGAAAGCAGTTTTGGGTCTGTCTTCAGGAGCAACCTTAACTTGCCAATAACCACTTTTTAGGTCAAGAGTGGAGAACCACTTTGATCCAGACAGTGCGTCTAGGGTACTGTCAATTCTTGGAAGAGGGTGACTATCTTTTATTGTAACATCATTAAGTTTTCTATAATCAATGCAAAATCTCAAAGTATTATCTTTCTTTCTTACTAAGACAACTGGAGAACACCAGGGGCTATTAGATTCCTCAATTACCCCTTTTGCTGCCATATCTTCAATTTCTTTCTGTACTTCTTTCATACAAGCTAATGGAACCCTTCTGGGTTGCTGCCTAATAGGTGGTGAATCACCTGTATTAACATGATGTTCAACTAGATCTGTTAAACCCATGTCATTGGTTGATCTGGAGAAAGTGTACTGATATTCCATTAGTAGGTCTTTAAGGACTCCATGTTCAGTCTCATTTAATTCCTTACAGGACTCCTGGAACAATGAGTCTAAATGTTCAGGTACTTTGTTTTCACCTAGGCAAGATTCTGTGACCTTTACCTCATTTACAGTAGATTGTTGTTCAATACACAACCTGACCACATCAACGGTGGCCACTACGGTGTTTTTGTGAAGTTTATACTCCTTGTCAGTAATATTTAGAAACCGCAAGGGTACAGTACCCAAAGTAGGATTGACAACAGTTTTAGCCAACAATATTTCATGTTTTTGCACAAAATTTGGTGTTGGTTCCATTAAAGCAGTTGTTTCTTTAATAACTGGGTCAATAAGTTTTCCAGGGACAATAATTTCACTATTAGGAGGGATGATAACATCACCCAAGACTGACACACGGCTACAAATGGGTTCCATTTCAGTTTGATACCGAAAGCATGGAATATTTTCCCCTTTAACTGTTATACAGTTTTTATTTAATAGAATATCAATAGAATATCTAGTCATGAAGTCTAGACCAAGGATTCCATTCTGTTCTATACTAGCTATGAGAACCTCATGCCTAAGTTATGACTGTCTAGTGAAAGGTCAAGCCAGCATTTTCCTAGGAAAGGTTTTCTATCTCCAGTTGCAGTAACCAAATTTAATTTCACAGGTTTAATCTGAAGTTTTTCCATACTGCCTAACTTCTCTTTCAATTTATGGCTAATGATAGTAACACTGGCACCAGTATCCACAAGCAAAGGTACTTGATAATTTTGTATTTTAGCACAAACAAAGAACCCATGATTACTGTCATTTATATTGCTGATCATAATATCAGTGGGTCTTTCTTTCATTTCTGCTGACTTCTGACCCTCGAATTCAGCACTAACTAGTTTTCCTCTGTCTGTCTGCTCTTTGATTGGCTATTTCTGTCTGTATATGGTTGAGTCTGAGTATTATCCCTACCCTGGAAGCTTTGGTTGCCATTTCTGTATCGGTTATATCTTTGGCTTCCATTATAATTCTGCTGGTTCATTTTATTGTAACTTTGATTACCATTCCAGGTATTTGTTTGTGTGTTGGAGAATCTGTTCTGTCCAGAGTTACCCCCCTTTAGAATTTCTATCGGCTGTTTACTTGTACTATTCAGGGTTTTGATTGATTCATTAAGGGTTTTAATGTCAGTTTACTCCTTTTTATCAGGGGCTGCCTGCTTCTGGGTCTGACACACAGTTACACTGCTTTCATGCTGTGCAGATCGATGGAGGGAATTCCCCCTTTGTCTTTCAGCAAGTCTGTGTGCTTTCAGACGGATAGCATGACTTTCAGCTTCATTGATGGTTTTGGGTATAAGTTCCCGTATACGAAGCCTTATTTCTGAATCTGGGATAGAGTCAATGAAATAATCAATAGCCAAAATGTTTAATAAGGCTGAGTCAGCTGATGGATAGGCTAACCGGTTTAGTTTTCGAACAGATTGTGCAAGTTCTGATAAGGATTCATCTTTTCCCCTAACTCTTGTTTGCAGGTTTGCTTTATACATTTCTGACCGTTCAGCTGATCCAAATCTGATATTTAGTATCTGAACCAAAGAATCAAAATCTTGCCTCTCTCGAGGGCTTAATTCTGTTAAAACTCCCCTAGCACTACCACTAAGACTTCCAGCCAGATATAAGGATTTTTCATGGTAGTTCCAGTTATTGATCTGTACAACAATTTCAAATTGAGACAAATACTCTTCCAAATATTCATGCCCATTATACTGCTGGGGCTTGATTTTAACTTGTCCTTTACCACTGACGGGTTGGGTTTTGAGAAAAAGATTCCATATGGTTTTCATTTTTGTTTGAGTTTTGGATAGGTGAGCTAGTATTTCTGTAATCCCCATGAGAAAACCTATTTCCAGTTGCTTCCACAGAAATTTGTTTTTCCAAAGTGTTTACATGATCTTTAAGAGAATTAAAATCTTTCCTTAGCTCCCTTACATTTTCATTCACTTCTTGTTTCAATGAATCTTTCATATCCAGTAAACTTCTCATATTTTCTTGTCTAAAGAGATCTAGCTGCTCAGTAAG
>JAECUM010019310.1:0-20550 GCA_016617855.1 Megalonaias nervosa | reverse complement strand
CCACTGCCTCTCACCAATTTTGTGTAAGCAAATGATTATGCAAATTGTTTCTTAATTAACCGACTTGTCTTGATATTGCATGCATCCTATTTAACAGGCGTATGGCACTTTGTGGATGACAGCTTTGTTAGAGCAGGGTTTCACTGTGGTGTTTGCATGATAGCTCTTTTCCTACAAGAAATAAAATTTTAAGCATGTTGTCTACATTATTATCTTTGACTGTTACTGCACATTCAAAGCTTGCAGCAGTATTATTCAAAATTTTCATTTGTCCCCTTTTCCCTTTTCTTTATAGTGTAAAAGTTACATGTATTGGAATTTGTACAAACATTCGTACCTTGGCTCCATTATCAATGACTTCTTGAAAAAATAAGATAGCCCTTCTTGTAACTGTTAATAATGTCTAGCAAACTGTAACAAAACAAGAAAATTATTGTCTGTGAAATCCAGCATAATTTAAGTCAATGTAGGCATGATAATTGATACTATGCAAGTAATAAAAGTCAATGTAGGCATGATAATTGATACCATGAAAGTAATAAAAGTCAACGTAGGCATGATAATTGATACTATGCAAGTAATAAAGTCAAAGTAGGCATGATAATTGATACTATGCAAATAATATAAGAATGTCACCAACTATCTTGCAGTTTCACATAGGCGAGTTTTCTCAAGTTGATATTCAGTTGGAACATAAAAAACAGCCATCATCAAGTCCATATTTCTTTTAGTATCATTAAATGATTTCTGGAAAGAATATCATAGGGAACCAATTTTGGTGAAAGTTTATTGCAAGATGCAACCACATGGCTAGTAGGATTTCAGCAGGTGATCTTAAAAATGATTTCCTGCCCAAATAGGGAGTGAGGATAGATGGGTGCCAATATCCAGAGATGGATGGACAAATGAATCCTAAATAATGGTCCCTCGTTATAAAGCCCCTTATTAATAATAACAATAATAATGAGGACTTTGTATAGCACCTAATCTTTAGAAGCTCTAAGCGCTTTACAACATTAGAAAAACCATATATAATTATATGATTAGAAAACAAAACACCATGAAATTTGAAAACAGAAAACATGCTGAAAATATTTAAGGTAAGGAAACATTATTAGGTCTTTAAGTCTGTTCTTGCAGTTAAAATAGGTAAGTTTTAAGAGCACCCTTGAATGAGATCACTGTGTCTTTGTGTCTAAGTTCAGTGGGCAATTTGTTCCACAATGCTTGGCCCTGGTATGCAAAAGAACGTTGTCCATATGACTTCATTTTCATAGTGGGAATAATGAGAATACGATTGTCAGAAGAGGATCGTAAGTATCTTGATGGTGTGTTCAGATGGGTGAGGTCAGATAGGTATGTTGGACTGGAGTCCATCAGTGAAATGTAGCACAGAGAACAAATTTTGTGTTTGATTCTGGATCAAATGGATAGCCAGTGTAGGGTACAGAGCAGGGCGAGGTGTGCTTTGATCGTGGTACTCTAAGGATGATCCGAGCAGCTGTGTTTTGACCTTTTTGAAGTTTCTGGAGTAGATATTGAGATGAAACAGACAGAACTGAGTTACAATAATCCAGTCTTGAAAGTACTAAGGAACACAAAAGTGTTTTAGTGGCATCAACTGAAAGATAATTGCGAATGGAGCTCAGCCAGATACATCTCAGCTCAAGATATGCAGCCTTGCATATGTTCATGACATGTTGGTGCAATGAGAGAGTACTGTTGAGAGTAACACCTAGGTTTTATACTGACTGTGTGAATTTAATGTTCATGTTGCTGATATTTATTGTTTGAGGTAAAGGAAGTGAATGACAAAGTCTTTGTGTTGTAATCAGAATGGCTTCAGTTTAATCACCATTCATCTGCAGCTAGTTACATCTTGTTATTATATCAATGACACTCTCATAATGTGGGTATGGACAGGAATTCCATTTCACTGACACTCTTATAATGTGGGTATGGACAGAAATTCAATTTCACTGACACTCTTATAATGTGGGCATGGACAGAAATTCCATTTCACTGACACTCTTACAATATGGGTATGGACAGGAATTCCGTTTCACTGACACTCTAATAAAGTGGGTATGGACAGGAATATCATTTCACTGACACTCTTATAATGTGGGTGTGGACAGAAATTGCATTTCACTGACACTCTTATAATGTGGGTATGGATAGGAATTTCATTTCAACTCTTATAATGTGGGTAATGGACAGGAATTTCATTTAACTGACACTCTTATAATGTGGTTATGGACAGAAATTCCATTTCACTGGTTAAACTTTGTTTCTTCATTGCTATCTAAACTGCTTTACTTAATTTTAGTTCTTAGCTAATGGCAACACAATAAAATGTGATTTCACAACATTAAATACCCTATTTTTTATTTGTCATATGCACTATTACAACACAGTCTTGTTGGTATATCCACCATGATATGGTTTCCTTGCTTATAAATTGGAATATTTGTCCCATGAAGCGTGTTATAAAAAGAGTGCACTATACCATACTTTAGTTATAATAACTGCTTGTTTTATGCAGATTATTGTCATGGTAAATTGATCATGATAAGTTTACTCCACTTACCTCATTATGACAATATCTTAAAAAGGGTTGTCATGACATAAAACTTCAAACACACAAATATTTTTAATCCTTTCAATGTGGTTATTTTTATGCCCTCCAGTTATGTAGAGGCTTTTATCAGAAGAAAAGCAAATGAAATCTAACTGAAATTAACCTTGTCTACAGTATAAGTTTTTGATTTAACCCCCTGCAAGGTGTACTTCTCAACACTTGCTCTTGATGGTTTGCCAATCTCTGCTTCTGGATACATTCAAGACATTCACCTCTTGTGTAAACAAAAAATATTTTAAAATAAAGGTAATGTATATATGGTAAAAAATGACAGAATATTTACTTACTTCTGCATGTAAAATTTCTCCAGTTTGGAATAGTTCTTCCCAAAGCTTTTTAACTGCATAAATTCTGGGATTTCTGGATTGCTTTCCCTGTAAGAAGAAAGAAACAAATAGTTGCATATGAAGTAATCAAAGTATTGAGAATACTAATAGTTTTTTTTGAGAATCCTGGAAACATAATATACAATGAGATTACAGGGACTAACATAACTTGCAGGCTATTGATAATCTCAATTCTTTTTTGACAGTCAGAAGCAATCTCATTATCCACCTAAATACATGTGATCGTTGTTATATATGTTTAAAGTTTTGTCTTCTCTCTTTATCTTTTAATACAGAACAGACAAAAACAATTAAAAGACATTTTGAGAAAGTATGCTTAAGCACTTACATTTAATGAGCATTTTTAATTTAAATTATTCTATCTTGTTTGATGTATTACAAATGAAGCTGTTAAACTATGTCAATGGAGGCAACCAAGATGACACTATATATTTCTTCTCAGGAGTAGAATTAACATTTCCTTTACTTGGTTTAATTGCCTTTTAAAGTCAAAGGTCAAATCCCTCCAAAACTCCAAAAGACCAATAATTGTAATGCAAGTCCAATTCTGCTTTTTATTTATGAATATTCTGTCATCTTGGAAGAAATAAGTTTTAAACTGATTGCTGTAGAAGCAAATTTCTCTCATTTATACCTCGTACAAGTACACCCAGTGAATATATAATGATGTAAGTTTGCTGGAAGGTATTCCTACACTGTAGATATGGATTCTGATCCACTGCAAATAACATGGAATCACCAATTTATAAACAAGCAAAGTATATAATAATGAAATCAGAGAGTGGCCGAGTTACTTGGCAGACATGGACCAAGAAGTTAAAATTGTTAAAAGTTAAAATTGTGACTGTGAGACATGATATGCCATCAAAGAACTAAAAGCAAGTGTATCAAGATTCCTCCCTGAACCTGAAACAGCTTGTAAGATATAAAACAGATGAATAACCAATCATAAAATATATGTCTGCAGCCTTCATCTGGAAGATAGGGCCACAAATGTGGAAAACAACTTCTAGTGACAATAAAGAAGTACACCAAATTTAATTATCATACAAAAAGAAAAAAGTAACTGAAGCCTAAAACATTGACCTATAACCTTGATGTTGACGATAGGACCCCAATGTGGTATTTTACAATATACCCAGTTGTATTCCTTAATCTTGAATGACTCTAAAGGTGTAGAATGGAGAAGAAAGAAGGAAAACCTTCAAATATGACCCAAGACCCTGACCATGAATACTGAACCACCAATGTGGTATGCGAAAGAACTGCTAATGACCATATGTATTCCAAGTTTTATCTCTAAATCACAGACAGCTCTTAAGTTTTAGAAAGGAAAGGAAGAAGTGATGTGGAACTTAACATATTGACCCAGGACCTCGACCTCCAACATAGGACCCCAACTTTGTTGGGGCCCTTAGTGGCCATGTGGTCTAAGGCACTCACCATTACAGATCACTGCCAACTCAACTCTGTCTGCATGGGTTTGAGTCTCGTGCTCGGCCAATGTGGGTATGTGAGAAAGCTTGCCGGTAGCTTCTCATGGGTCGGTGGTTCTTTCCAGGGTTTTCCCAGGTTCTTCCTCCACCATTTATACTGGCCGCCATGTATAGCATATCTTGTGCTGAAAAATGGCACTAAACCCTGTAGCAAAAACAACCAATTTTATTAGTGAAAACACATTCAAATGATAATGTATCAGCATACCAAGTTTCATCCCTAAAGCTGAATGGACTCTAAAGTTATAGACAAAAACGAAAGTGTGATGGAAAACAAAATACTGACATGAAGTTGAGGATGGGACTCCAAATGTGGAAAGATGATATATTGATGATGATACATTAGGTATATTAAGTTTCATCTATTAATCTCAAACAGTTCTGTTTCATCCCTTAACCTCTAACAGCTCTGAAGTTAAGGACTGGAATTAAAAGTGCAACAGACCACTTAAAATATTAAGTTGTAACCCTGACCCTGAAGATATGATCTGCACTGTTGTACAAGACACACCATCTAATAATGATGTTTAAGTATCCAAGTTTCATATTTTTCCTTTACTTATTGATCCATGTCTAATTTAGTTAATGTAGAACTATTTCAATGGCATGTCATTCTTTCAACCTATATTTAGGATGCAGGGGCTAACTTTATCAATGTCAATCAAGATGTTTTCTCTTTTAAGAAACAAAATTGATGATCTTGAAAACAAAGGCTTAGTTTAACCATCAGCCACTTCTTCCTAAACTGAACTATTTGGGACAAGTTTTTTGATCCTTCTTTTTGACCCAGAAAGTGTGGAGCCAAAAAATAATTATCCAAATTTTCTCAATCACATGCTTTGTGCAAGTATACCCACTGATGGAGGGATGCACCAGTAAACGTATGTGCAAAAAGTATATGGCCATCCACCTTAAAGACATATAAAGGCAATATAATATAATTTCAGTGCAAGAGCACTTAATATCAAAGTAGGCATCTATACCTAAACAGCTAACTTCCTATGAGTCTTTGATGAGAAATGATTAGCATCCATCACAATTAAACCTACAGTACCACAATCACTGGGACACTCGGCTATCATGGAAGAGAGGATATCAGACAAACCAAAGACCTATTTGATCTTCTGTTCATTTTGGATTTCGCTCATCTTTGCTAGCCAAAGTTCCGAAATGTTAACTCTATCTGCACCTTCGCAGACTGAGCAGTTATTTCTGTGCTTTTTTACCGTCAATTTCATTGGATGTTGCAGCAAGCCATCATATCCAAGCAAATTAAGTTGTTCAAATTTGAACACTGTTTCTACATGATCAAGACAAGGGGAGCACTCAACTTGAATGGACTCATAAATAATTTTCCACTAACTGTTTGTATAAATACCTTTCACTCAAATACACCTGTAATGACTTCTCTCTGGTACTTTGTCACACTTTCAATGTCAAACGTACAAAGTATCCTTTATAAGTTAAATGCCTCCACCATTTTTGGCCAATATACAATGCACCACTGTTACATGCTATTGGTTAGTTGGCATTATATACTAAGGGAGGCAACTCATGAAATCCAATAAATGTCACTTGGACAAAGCACTAAAATATCTGCTCAATCCACTAAGTTGTAGATAGGGTAAACATATCAGAATCTTGGCTGGCAAAATGGATTTCATCTGGCCAATGACAATGTATCCTTACCCAAGTGGAATTTATCATGGGTATTTACCTAGCTGAACAAGACACCATTTGAACTGCCCTCAAAGGCTTAGTTAATTCACCTCTTGCCACTGCTTTGGTGATTGGCAGGCAAAATCAGGGCATGTATTTTATATTGAGGATCCATCTACAAGCAGTTCTGACAAGATGGATCAGTATTACTCTAGAATCCTTCTTACTCTTTCCCACGAACAGACTGTGTTCATGGGTAATTAGATATTGGCAATAATTCCTGGCTACTCTGGACACTTCATATCAAAGTCATCTACAGGACCCAGTGCAAATTTTATTCAGAAAGACCGAGCCATTGCATCGAGGGAGATTATGCCTCATTTTGCCTTCAAAAGACGGGAAGGACGATGTATCAACACACTTTTACCCTGAATAAAGTGGACTATCCATTTTGCATATCAGACTAAACACACACAAATGAATTGGCTTTCCATATTGGCTCAAAATGTTTGGATATTTGCCATTAACATTGAGCTAAACTGTTTTGTAACTCTAAATATCCATGCCAAGAGATGGAGATCCAAGTACACTTCTCCAGAATTATCAGAGATCTTTCATCCTATAAGGCTCAGTTCGATTCAGACAAACCTTTACCTGTGGTGCAAAAAGTACCTTTCTAGGTCATTCAACAGTTTCGCAAAGATGTGGCTTCACAACTTCCAGTGAATTTGTGGGATGGAAAAGTTTTCCCTTTCCATGTCATTCCCTGACATATGGAGTCTATTTCCAGATGGGTAATCTAGAAGCTGGTCTCTCCAGTGTAAGGGGATGTATCTTCCTCCACCTCTTACCCATTCTTCAAAGGTATCATGATTGGGTTACATATTTTGAAGAAGAAACCATTTTTTTCTAGTAAAATAAGTTTCTTCAATAATACTTGCCCCATTGTAAAACACATGTACCCACCCAGCCTCCCCACAGTTACATGTATATAAAGAGTGTGCTTTCTACTCCAGTACTAACTGACAACTTTACACGATTTGGCACCAATCCCTGTATCCACTCTAACTGCCACCTAGATGGACAGACAACTTTTAGCGAAAAAGTTTTAACCTGGGAGGGCTGGATTTGCATCGTAGTTATAGTTCTCCTAAGATATTATGATTGGGTAACATATTTTAAAGAAGAAACCATTTCAGAGTGTAGTATACTGGTTGGTACTCTGGATTCCGGGACATATAATTATGAATTTGCATCCAGCTGTGGCCAGTGCCACTATGACCCTGAATATTTCATCACTGCAATTAAGCAAGATATGAAGGATCAACTTTTGAGTGTGACTGTTGCCAAAACCAGTAAGGGGTCATAAACTTTTCGACACTTCAAGCACAAACAGAAACTGGGATAATGATTGGTCTTATGAACCACTAATAAACATTTTGGAAGAATCTAAACATCTAGTATAACTGCTATAATGTGACTCAATAGCACTGGAAATCTTGGGTAATGAAAATATTCTTCAAAATTTCGTCTGCATTAGGACCTTACCAGCAGCTGAAGTCAACCTCATCCCCACCCAGGTGGATATAATAGTTAGGAAAGACATTTGCCATTTCTGCAAAGAAACTTTCCAGGAAGTTAAAGCTAGATTCTTCTGCTGGGTTGACTGGTCCATACGAACCATCAAAAGATCCATTCTTGTAGCATTCAGTCAGCAGATTTGAGATGGAGTTGCCCCATGACTGAGTGTGACCTTTGGATAAACAAAATTTAGAGGGAAGCATAAGGAAGTGTAATAATTGTTTGTTGTTCTGTGTATGTAGGGCATGAAAGTCAAGGCTTGTAAGTTCACAAAGACTGTGATAAAACAATTCATTATCCTGCCCTAGCAAAAAACCTGCATAGAATGAAACCATGCTGAAATATATCAAAAAATGACAAGTGAAGGAATGGAGATTTTTGTTTTTTTAAAAAATGATCTTCATAAGTTTTCCAATATTTGATGAAATAAAAACTTCATAAGGTACTGAGGCAGTCAATGACAATAATTAATTTATGTGATTTATGTACTGAAAAGTGTTCCTAAGATACAAACCTCAACAATATGGTAGATGGGGATTTAAACAAAAACACTGATTATGACTTTAGGGTTTCTCTTGTGCTCTCTATGATCTTGTCTAGAATGGGAGTAAAAACAATTAAATGATAACAAAAACAACCTGACAGGCTAATAAATGGCTGCACAAGTGACAAATCAATACAATTTTATACCTGGACTATCAAACTCTGGCACTACTCTGATTCCCCTCAACCTGGCAAACTCAATGATATCCTGTATGTCTGCCTGAGAATAAAAATGGTTCTCATCATAGGCCCCCCGTAAAACAAAAAATGATTATCTAGACATAATGTCATGGAAAAAGACCTTTCAGACAAAATCTACATTGTGCAAGTGCATAAAACATTCACCAAAATGACATGATCCCATGGTCTTAATAGTCAATGGAAATAAAAGATAGCAAAGTAATTCGTTTTAGTAAGAGCAGCCTGAAATAATCCTATGCAATCAGATTAGTGTTGTTGAGGCATAGAAAATGAAACAAGAGGCCTAAGTGGGTATGAGACACTCAAGATAGAATAGGTTTTAGCTGTGTTAGCTTCTTAAATTAAATTATATTATTATTATTATTATTATTATTATTATTATTATTACCCATTTTCTCTGGGTTTGTACATGAACATATATTTAATATTGGATTGGAATACATGTAATTTACACTAAAATATAGTGTGCTGTTTGGGTGAATATGTTAGTTTAAGGTCTTTCTATTTTAGTAATGGTAGCTAACACACATCTGATTGTAAATTGGTGTAGTTGAGCAAGCATGAAAGGCCTTCATACCAGAATGCTGTCATATTGATTTTTAAATAAATGCATAAAGTCCATGAAGCATTTTTTTTACTTGAGCAATGGTGACCATAAATCTAAGTGACCTTAATGATAACATACTCTCATATTTGTTCAAATTCTATAAAGTTTTCTTTAACATTTTTAAGAAGAAGTTATTGTATGAACTTTTGACAACATCCTGGCACAAGGCCGTTTTACTTTTTTTTAACAGTAATGCAGATCCATTAACAAATATAGCTGTCACAGTGATTGCTATTTTATGCCAGGATGATGTCAAATTTGATTAAAATCTTGTTAATCAATTGTGTGTATGTGTTTGTGTTTTGGATTTTTAACATAGCATTAACAATTTTTCAGCTATATTGCTATGATATCTGCAGTGTGACAGTTTATAGTAATGTCTAGCACTGGGGCATCATGCTGTAGACATGTAGCATCATGTCCCACCCAGTCACATTATCCTGACACCAGGCCAATTAGCCCTAGCACTAACCTCTTAATGCTGGGTGCAAAGCAAGGCAGCTGCTACTACCACTTTTATAAGTCTTTCATATGACTCTACCGGGGTTCAAACCTGCAACCTCCCACATCCGAGGCAGATGCTCTAACCACTAGTCCATTGGAGCAGTCCAATCAATTTTGTAAAATTGTTTACAAAATTAATTTTTGAAAATATTCAGAGTACTATTGGCCTTAGTCAGTCTGAGATTATCTTAATCAGTTTGAGATTATCTCAATCAGTCTGAGATTATCTCAGTTAGTCTGAGACTGTTCTCCCTTTAGACACTAATTGGTTCGTGAAAACAAAAATACTCAACCAGTTTACTCATGTTTGGAAATCTGATACTGTCATATGGGAAGGCTTGGTCATCAACAATATGCCAGTGGAAAACATTGAACTTGTTCTGGGCCATGGCCTCCTGAAAACATATGTGAAACAAATGATGAAGAGTTTTGATGCATAAATTGTCCAATTTTAGTGTAAGTGTTAATTTCAATCTTATCTTGGAGCAAAAAAACAAATTAAAAGTTTGCAATTTCTAATAATATTAGCCATGGTAAGCATTAAACCATATAATATTCTCTTAAATAGAATTTTAAAACAGTAAAACAAAGCATATTTCATTAAGTGTTTTGATTCAGTTTTTACATTATATTGTAACTGATACAAGACAAATATAATACCAATACAGTGTTATATAAAAGTCCAGTTATTTTTCTAAAACATGCTTCAAATTCAATCATGCAGTTTATCATGGCGCATTTACAATGACACATTTGTAAATAATCTACTGATTAAACTGGAATTAGAATCTATTGCATATTTTAAGTATAGTACTAAATACCTAGTCTGTGATTCATGTCAATACTAAATCTAGCAATAACTGCCCATGCCTACTGCTATTACACTAAATGGTGAATATGTATACTACTAAATCCCCATGCCTACTGCTATTACACTAAATGGTGAATATGTATACTACTAAATCCCCACATACTGTTTTTCATGTAAATACTGCATCTAATACTCACTGGGCATATCTACTGCCACTGAATATGTATAATACTAAATACTCCATTTTTCGAGTCAATACTCCATCTAATGCTAACTAGCCACGTCTATTGTTGCTACAACAAAACTCTGCCAATGAATATATGCCTAGTAATAAATCCCGAGTCCATTTTTCAGGCTAAATAATGCACCGCAGATCTGGATCTGTGCAGTGTTAGAAGTAATCAGTAAATCAGTAGAACAAACAATATAGACCCTGATCTGCAGATGCATTATGCTACAGCAGATAAGGATCTTTGTTTTTTCAGTTTGTTTCGACTTATAAGCAGGTACATACAGTATGTACTTCATTATATGGCAGTCTCACTATTAGGTTGTATACTCTATGGCTCCCATGGACAGTGGTATGATGAGGGAAAAATGCATTATGTACTTCATAAGTCAGTAAACTCTACTGGCTTTCATGGAGTGCATTATAATGAGGGAATACTGTCTTGACCCCAACTGTAAGAGCCTGCCCAGTCCTTTCTTGATTTGAGTGTACCTACTTGAGCTGTAATAGAGATAATTAGATTTCACCTACTGCATTTCTTTGTCAAGAAAATAGGCAGTTTTACCAGGTTTTCCTTCAGTTTGAGAACTGATAGGAAATGCCTTGATCCACCCAACAGAACACCTCTATGCTTGAACCGAGGAGCATCATGAATGACTGTATTGTTGATCACATGCTGAAGAAAAAATTATGAATTAATATTAGTATTCAAATCCAGCAGAATCTTTAAACAAAGTTCTTTTACAACTTATAAAAAACACAGTCTCTTTACTATTTTCTACTCATGCCTACACAGCTGCCTCTAAAGTACGCTCTGCTACACTGCATAATATAAAGGTATTCCTAACACTAACCTCTTAATGCTGAGCGCCTAGCGAGGCAGCTGTTAGTACCATTTTATAAGTCTTTGGTATGACTCGGCTGGGGTTCAAACTCGCGACCTCCCGCATCCGAGGAATTATTGATGGATATGAACCTATAAAAATATTTAAAGAGCTGGTCCAGAAAAATCAGGGAATTAAATGTGTGATTTGCATTTATTGCTTATATTTAAACTAATAGATCACAATAAAAATTCAAGGACAAAACAATATGCAATTTCACAATGCTTTGTCAAGTTAAAAGAAACCAAAGTGACCAAATAACAATTATGAGCTAATGCACCACTATAGCTCAAAGAAAAAAGTGAAACTTACAATAGGACATATATAAATTGTTCATTTGAACCTACCGGTATTCAACATTTATATGACTCTATATGTTCAAGCTAAACTATTCAACATTTAACTGATTCTATATGCTCAGGCTAAACTATTCGACATTTAAATGATTCTAATTGATAAACGTGTTCAAGCTGAATATTCAACATTTAATTGAATCTACGTGTATGTACCTTTTATTTTGTAAATGATTATGTGTTTTACATTTGTCAAGATACCATAAATATGGTTTCCAATAAGTGCAGAATTTACAAAATATCGATGCTGACCAATCTATCCAGAACACATATTCTCAAAATGTTTGAAGCCAGAAACTCAGGCTTGAATTCCAAACACTACAACAGTCCATAACATCATTTAGAGTAAAGCTGGAACTAATGAACTTTCTAATTTATTTTTAACCTGGTTTTCTCTACCTGTCTGACTAATTTTTTGATGACATGGTACCAACCTATTTATTGTATTTAATTTTCAAGACATGGCACAAACCTAAGTATTGTATCTAATTTTGAAGACATGGTAACAACCTAAGTACTGTATGTAATTTTGAGAACATGGTACCAACCCAAGGGTCCTCGTTGATAAATTCGTTCAAAAGCAGATGCAACTTCATTTGCTGTTTTTGTTGATAGTGGTTCTTCTTCTTTATATCTACTTGCAACATCAACGACATTTAACGCGTATTTATATGTGCGCGATTGACCTCAACGTGTTTTAATAGTATCATGCGGTAAAAACAAAATATCTGCCTGATGAACTTCATTGGGAGCGCTGATATCAAAATGTGCGTACTGAATTTTTTTAGGTGGTGGTAGATAAATTTGCCATATTGCCTGTCGTTTTAACCAATTTGCAGCAACAGAACGTGTAACATTTGCTGCTACAGCAAGTTTACTAATCGCTGCTCTACCCCTCCAATACCCTCTTGGGCTATAATAAATCGATTCCATTTATAATAGTTATGTATGATTGATTACCAGCCCCTAGCTGGTTTACCTTTCATCGCAGATCTTACCAGCCAATTAGCTAGCGATTCTCTGAGAGATTTATTTTAACGTATGTATCAACTTCACATCTGCAATATGTCGTTGTTGTAAATCCGGATATTTATACGCGATATCACGAATGTGACATGCTTGATCAATCGCATTTATTGGATACTCTCCAGGTCTTGGTTTGTCTCGTTCGTCAAGTCGGATATCAAGTCGGGTTCTAGGACCACAATAATTATATCCAGGAAGTTGTTTTTCTCCTGGGTATTTAGCCCATGGAGTCCCTGGTAATTTTCCCAGTGAAGCAGCGATATCACCACCTGTCTTCGTACGAGACGAAATAAATCTGTATTTTCTTGTACCACATTTTACACGCTTGCCTGTAAGCGCACGCTTTTTATTTTTTTATTTTTTTATTATTTTTTTTTTTTTTTGTTATTATTGTTGTTAATCCACTGGTTGGGGTGGGTGCTCTGCATCGAACGCAATATAAATCCATATTATTTATTATATTTCTACAACATGGATATCATTGACTTCTCAGCAACACGAAAGCAAGAGCCAATCAAGCATCATGCAGCGCTACCAAATTCTATCAGAACAATCATAATAGGTCCATCTGGGTCTGGTAAGACGCAATTATTGCTTAATCTGATAATGAGATGGCTGAAGTTGGATAGGTTGTATTTAGTTGCACCATCTGTAAATGATCCGATATTGATGAAGCCGCATCTGTAGATGACCTCGATGGATTTATTATTAATCTTGTAGTGTACGATGATGTGATGCTGGACAAACAATCAAATCAGCTCGGATATTTTCCCGAGGTAGACACAAAAATACTGACGTAATTTATGTTACTCAGCGATATACACAAATACCTAAAGTGATCAGAGACAATTGCAATCTTTTAGTTATGTTTAATGGAGTCGATACACATACTCTGCGAAACATTCATCAGACCTGGTGTTCAGGGGATATGGATATTATTAAATTCAGAAACTTCTTTTGAAAAGCGCAAGCTACCCCACACGGATTTATCACGATAAATTTACATGATCCTAGGTCGCGATATCGTATAGGTCTCGATAAAATTTTTGGTTGAGAGACGCAGCAGCAGGGATGGCGACGGCAAAAATTGAGTGTCCGACGGGTGAACGAACACGCATACAAAACGAAAATACAGACGTCAAAAGCTTCAATAACAAAATGAGCTAACCCAATTAGAGAAGTCTCCGTCGGTTAGAGGCTTCGGTTTGACATTATTGACCTTGTATTTTCGTTTTTGTAGGAAGTTTTATTTTCGCGAATGGACTCTTCTAAAAAGGTTGTAGGATTCGCCCTCCCAGCTGCTGCTCGACTCAGCTATGCATCGCAGCGGGTTTGTCGTTGTTGTCAAGGAAGTAAGGGGAAATAGCAACGGAGAGACGCGAACGGAGTCTTGTCAAATTTCTTTATCAAAGATTAATTTCAGTGTCTGAAATGCAAGGCAGTTCCTATTTATTTGTTTCAGCTCACAAAGTAGTCGTTTTTGTTGTTACGGGTAGAACATTTGTAGGCACACACATTTAAGCGTAGCATAGCATGATAGGAAATCTTATATATTTTTCACATGTGAAAATAGAGGCATGAGAAGAAAAAAAAAAGAAATTATTTTGCCAATAAGTCTCTATATTTCAGACTTAAGTATTTAATAAAACCAAATTATTGTTTTTAGAAGAAAAAAAATAATAAGGGGGGGGGGACAAGTATTTTAGTAATATGTAGTCCAAAATACCAGATAATATATACAATTATTTAACATAGTATTTAAATTCATATACATATTTGTATACTAGTCATGAATCTAGATACTGATGTGACTAATATGTTATGAATGTTTAGTGTTTAACGTTCTGCAAATATATTAATAACAAAGCACTTGCGCCACGTTCTTAAGCTTGAGTGTCATTAATGTCGACGTCTGCTACGTAGTAATAAATTAGAGATTCTTCGTTATGGAAATATTACACACGGAAATAGGATCCATTATGTACCAGAAATGTCTAGAGAAAAGAAATCTCTCGCTGAATCGCAGGTTTTAACAAGAAAACTGCAACAAAGCTGTGTGAGAAATGTTTTGTATTGTTTCATATGTTTATAAGTAACGGTTAAGAGTACATCTGCATATAATATGTATAATTTTGACGACTGTCATCTATTGTTTTTGTTTTAAAATATCACTTATATCGTAAAACTTTCATAAATATGTCTGTTTCAAATTAAACTCATTAACAGACGTAAAACCAACGACAGAATCAAACACTCGGAAGCACAATTGACTTACACAGCGTTACGTCATGTGCATACATGTGGAAGACGCCATAGAGATTTGCTGAAATAATCGCACGTGCGCATGATATGAAAACACTTCGTTCGATTAAATAACAATACTTTTTACATATAATTAATTTCTCTCGGCTACACAATTTTCCTTACTACTAAACAAAGGTTCATTCTTTTTTTTTTGCAAACTTAGACGTTACAATATTTCAAATGTTTTCGCTCGGGTCTGTAACGTTCACTGTGTGAAAGGCAATTAGAACTCTTCCATCGATAACGTATATATTAAAACATCATATATTAATATATAGCTTAGCAGGTCTAATTTTTTTAATACACTGGCTTGATCCAAGAGCCCACTCGACCCTCATTCTCTACTCTAAAGAGCACGTCAGCGTGGTCATGTATGCGCCTTTTTCAATCTTAAATAAAAAAAATAAATAATTGTTTTATTAAAATATAATACCAATATAGTTTTGCCAAAGTGTGTTCGTTCACGATTTTTCACGATCTTCACCCTGGCTGTAATCACAAACCTTCCGAACGAACAATGTCATCGCCATCGGTGTTTTCAATGGTAGTCGGGTGCTAAATTGACAGAGGAAAAGAAAATGTTAAGTATGTTCGGGTCTACCAATTTAAGGTAGTATCATTTTTTTTTTCTCCAATACGCGCGCTTTCATTTTCACACCATAGCGCGACATTCAATCCGATCTACACAATAGTTCGTTCCGCACAGCACTACGAATGATAACCGCGTATGTTGTTCAGTGATTTTTTTTTCTTCAGGTCAGCATCGCTTAACGTAGCTAACACTACCTAACTTGTTTCTCCCACGAACTATTTAGACACCATTTGAATTGACACTGAGCATAACACATACTTGGTGAAACAGAGTAGTCTGTTGTGTCAAATTCAGTAACTCCGCTAGGACCTTTGGAAGTGTCGATTGGTTTATTAAGGAGGGATTATCTTTCCTATTCGAGCAGCAGGAAGGGTGAACCCTACAAATTGGTTTCGAGCAAGTTTTTCATAAAATAAAGGTTCCTACAGAGGCTGAAAAATAAGGTCAATAACGCTAAACCGAACCTCCTAACTTTTATTATTACCGTATAGTTTGAAAAACGAATAATAAATCGTTTGGGTTAGCTCATTTTTGTTATTTTATTTTTGACTTTTTTGTTTTTTATGTTATAATGCGTTTAGTTTACTCGCCGGGTCACTTAATTTTTGTCATTCACCCTTCCTGCTGCTGTAATTAACCAAAGATTTTATCTAGACCTATACGATATCTAGATCTTGGGTCATGTAGATTTATTGTAATAAATCCGAACGGAACAGCTTGTGCTTTTGAAAAGAAGTTTTTAAACTTAATCATATCCATATCTCCTGAACACCAAGTATAATAAATATTTTGTAAAGTATAATTATCTACTCCATTAAACACAACCAAAATATTGCAGTTGTCTCTGATCACTTTAGGTATTTGTGTATAACGCTGAGTGACGTATATAACATCTGTATTATTGTGTCTACCTCGAGAAAATATTCTAGCTGGATTTGTTTGTCTGTCCAACATAACGTCATCGTACACCACTAAATTATTAATAAATCCATCTATGTCATCTACAGATGGAGCCTCATCAATATCGGTGATAAAGTCAACAACATCATTACCGTCTTCATTCAGCAATTTTGCATTTTCATTAAAATCTTTAAGTACTTCGTAACAGTGTTGATCATCTACGGATGGTGCTACTAAATACAATTTACTCCATTTTAACCACCGCATTATTCAATTTAATAATAGTTGTGTTTTACCCGATCCAGATGGACCTATTATAATCATCCTTATCGAATTTGGTAATGCTGGGTGATGCTTCACTGGCTCCTGTTTTCGTGTCGCCGAAAAGTCAATTATATTCATATAATAAATAATATGAGTCTATATTGTGTTCGGTGTAAAATTCCTACACCCACTGCTGAACTAACTACAATAACAACAAAAAATAAACGACGTGCTCTGACGGGTAAATGTGTAAAATGTGGTACCAAGAAATACAAATTTGTTAAAACAAAGACAGGTGGAGATATAGCCGCTTTATTAGGAAAATTACCAGGAACTCCGTGGGCTAAATATCCCGGTGAGAAACATTTACCCGGATATAATTATTGTGGTCCTGGAACTCGACTCGATATCCGACTTGATGATCAAGATCATCCAAGACCAGGAGAGCATCCAGTAAATAAGATTGATAAAGCGTGTCATGTTCATGATGTTGCGTATAAAAATAAAGATTTACAACAAAGGCATCTCGCAGATGTAAAATTGATTCATGCATTAAATTCTATACCTAATAAATCTGTCAGAGATAAATTAGCTAGTTTTCTAGTAAAATCTGCCATGAAAAGTAAAATAATGTTAGGGGCTGGTAATTAATTATATAAATATTATAATGGAATCCATTTATTATAGCCCAAGAGGATATTGGAGAGGTAGATCAGCTATTACTAAATTATCTGAAGCAGCAAAAGTCTCACGTTCTGTTGCTGCAGCGTGGTTAGCACGACAGGCAATATGGCAAATTTATCTACCACCACCTAAAAATATTCAATATGCACATTTTGATGTCAGCGTCCCTAATGAGGTTCATCAAGCAGATATTTTATTTTTACCACACGATACCATTAAAATTGGTAAACGTCAATCACGCACATACAAATACGCATTAACTGTCGTTGATGTTGCAAGTAGATATAAGGAAGCTGAACCATTATCAACAAAGACAGCGTTTGAAGTTTCATCTGCGTTTGAACGAATTTATCAGCGAGGACCTTTGCGATGGCCACAGTTATTACAGGTTGATCCTGGCAAAGAATTTCTTGGTACAGTATTATCGTTGATGAAGAAACATAACGTTAAAATCAGACGAGGACACACTGAAATTAATCGTGATCAGGCAATTGTTGAACGATTTAATCGAACACTTGCTGAGCGGTTATTTGGATACCAATATGCAAAAGAAATATCTACTGACTTTAAATCCGGTGAGAGATTTCGTGAATGGGTTGCGAGGTTACCAAATGTGATAGCTGCATTAAATAACGAAATTACTCGTTCAACTTCAATGAAACCTTCTAATGCGATCACAAAAAAATATATACCCCGTAGCAATGACAGACATCAACCTCAACCAGTATTAGGTAATGTAACTGTAAGATATTTATATGAACCTGGCGAACTTGAAGGTGGTAAAAAAAGAGCAACTGATCCTATCTGGAGCGTGACTACACATACAATTTCTAGTGTAGTTAGATCCACAGGTAGACCTCCAATCTATAGATTAGATTCTACAGCCCCTCAGCGTGGATTTGTACGTGAACAATTACAGGTAATCCCTAAAGACACACAATTACCACCACATACAATTACATAACCAGAACCTCTACGTCGATTACATTCAAGACAGGTCAGCATCACATTATCACGTGTATGACCAAGATCACTATTAATTCTGTCTACGGTAAATTGTCTTGGATTATTATTCGAATATTGCCATAACATATTACAGTTACAACTTGCACCATTATTATTCTGTTGTGCTTTTAGTTTTATAATAAATTCAACATCAATATCAAAGTCACGCTTATTTTTTTTATCGCACTGCTTATAACCAGATAGTTTTTTCTTATTACGTCATTATTAACAGTCTGATCATTATTTTCTATAAAATTCATAATAACCCTATGTAGTTGAGATATTCGTCTGACTCTAGAAACTGCGAGATAAACTAAATTCGACCATTCGATCCGATCATCTATAATCCAAATATTTGTATCAGAAATAGTTAACCCCTGTGATGAGTGAATAGTTATAGCATATCCTAACGTCCACGGTGATTTGTTCATATTCAGCGCATTCTCAACGATATTAATATCGACTAAAATAATATCATTCAAGACAAGATTCTGTATTCCACCACCAGGAATTTCAACATCAATATTCTGTCGTCGAGTATCTGCTGGGCGATAACACAAAGGTACAGGTAGATCTGAAAACTTTTCTTTATGTAACAGAAATAATTTATTCTGTAGTTCATCACGAACTATCTTTCTACTTGCAACTATTAAATCAGTGGCATTCCATAAATTTAGAAAATCACTCATAGAAGTCTCTGGAATTACTCCGCGCATTATTTCACATTGTACTCTGTCTGGTTGTAGTCTGATTAGTCTTTTAAATTCCTTCAGTGGTTCATCAATAGCTCTATGATCATCATTTATTTCTTCATAATAATCTACGTTATTCTTCAGCCATTCATGTGGAGACTGTCCAATAAAAGGTGGTGGTTGACCATGATCACCACACATTATTATAGCAGTATTCTTCGTCAATAGCCATTCAAGAAATGTTTTTAATATTTCTAACGACACCGTGCATACCTCGTCCCATATAATATATTTAGGTATATATTTCTCACCCATTCGTTCAGGAGTCCATGTGTCTCCACACCATCTAAAGAAACTATGATAAGTACACGATTTTACTCATCGCTCTTTTATTTCTCTGGCTAGTTTATGTGTCGGTGTCAAAACAATTATATCTGAATTATTATTCATGAATAATTTAATCACACGTGTTGTTTTACCTGGCCCTCCACACCCATTAAGATAAACGGTTTTATATCTAGCCACAGGATCATATACAGATGGTGCTGATGACTTTGATATTTTATTATTTTTGTAATATATTTCCTTAATTTCAACGTCGGCGGATTCAGAATAACTAAGTATATTTTCCTGTTTTATTCTCCATGACCCCCATTCACCATTACCAAGTAGCGGTTTTAATAAATCCGTATATTTTTTATTTATATAAAACGAATCCGTGGCGACTCTGACAGCATCACGATGAAATCTATTTATCATAGACATTAGATTTATAGAAACATATGCCAACATAGATGATCTTAAATGAGTAAATTGTGGTGAGTCACCATCAAGATAACTCACAATTGTACCTAGTTTGATTCCGTCTGACAAATAAGCATTACTCCGATTTATAAATGTATTTTTTCTGTTGTATCAGCAATTATAAAATCGAGTTCAGCATCGTCCATAATCAATCTTGTACAGTGTCTTTTATGATCATATGCTCCTCCTTGAGTAAATTTACCAATTATCTTTCTACCAAGATCTTTTGTAAGTTTCTCATCATGCTCATCTCTGCATTTACGTATATTATTAGTAATTTTAATGATGTCATCTTCATTAAGATTAGGGAATTCTTTCCTGGCATCATCAATATTAAATCTATTTGGTTCTGGTAACTAAACTTGTTTCTGTGGACTATACGATATAATCGCCTCACTCACCTTCAATAATGTTAAAATTCCA
>JAECUM010019309.1:0-38905 GCA_016617855.1 Megalonaias nervosa | reverse complement strand
ATGATTTATACATTGATACATACAGCTACTCAGGTCTCATCCTTCATCTCGCCTTAAAAGAGTCTAACTTCGTCATTATAGAATTTATCAAAATTAATATGGGAAAACCTTGGGAATACATTTCAATATGTTATTGGTTAGAAATATTGAGTTTAAAACAAAAATAGCAGGTTATAATGAATTTCTTCACTATCAAAGACAAACGTCTAAAAGGATAAAAATAATCAATCACCTACCTACTCGAATGTGTCAGATTGGCTAAATGCCAGTGACGACGTCAGCGTGAAATATATATATATATATATATATATATATATATATATATATATATATATATATATATATATATATATATATATATATTTATTTATTTATTTATTTATTTAATGCACGAGTATTCTTTTCTTCATTTGGTTTTATTTAGTCTATTTATTAGTCCATTTTCTTTACTGCATACTAGCATTCTTTTTAAATTTGATACCCGGTACTCATTTTTCTTGACTCATTACTCGTTTTTCTTTTGGTTCGAAACTCTTTTTCCAATATTAACTTTCCTGAACTCGTATTCGCATTTTTGGTTCTTATTTGAACTCATATTTGCTTTTCTTAATTCACTACTTGCTACTTGACTAAACATAAACAAAAGAAGATAACAACAACATCATCATCAAAAACCACTCCCAAAAGGAGAAGTCATTTAGTCGAGTCTCACGACAAGCCTCAGGCGCATCGGACTTATTTTTCGTCTGGAGTCCAGAAGGCAACAGCAGTGTAACAGACTACTACGGTCATGTAAAACGTGAGAATCAATAAATAAATGGTTCATTACTGGGACGCCTCGTGGTAGATGTGCAGCATTAATGACAAGAGGATGACATCCTACACTACATACCCATTCAGACAGTAATTTACAAATATTGGATCAATTGGAAAGTAATTTAGATGTAATTATGTGATGCTTTGGCAGTCTTTGCCATGATAAATATTGATTTTATGTGTATTGTTCTTTCCCGCAAACCTTATTTGAGGTATGGATCACACATCCATGAATAAACCAACTTCCGCAGCGGCAGTATTTGTATCGATATCTGATACCAAGTATCCAGGGTGGGTGGAACCGGAGCTCTACACTCCCCCACCCCTTCTGTTTGCTGCCCCACCCCCCTTAAAAATCAGGACGAAACACGAAACAACCGGAACGCTTCCAATAGTATTTTTTATTTGATAGTAACAATTATACCCTGGAATCGCTTAAAATGCAGGTGCTTCCGGGGTTTTACCCAATGGGCCCCCACATATAGTTCCATTCTCTAGACTCCATTGTCTGCTTGTTTACCTCTACCAACATCCCTCCCCCAAACGATATTCCTGGATTTGCCCTGTGTTCTTTTGGACATTTTACGGCATAAACACGAGAGAGAGAGAGAGAGAGAGAGAGAGAGAGAGAGAGAGAGAGAGAGAGTAGAATTTTTGAAGAACTTCCCTGTTGTTAATGCTCTGTCTTTCGACACTGTTATCTAGACTGTTTCTCTTCACAGCAGCTTGCACAAAGGAAGAATGTTTAGCTGTTTTACAGTGTTGTTGTCTTTGTTTGTTTGTTTGTTTTTTGGAGGTGGGGGTGGGGGTTGGGGTTTAAGCAAAGTATTTGTTACTTGTGATAGTTTGTTTCGTTGTTATATTTGGTAGAAAAGTCAGTATAAAACTTGTTCCGATTATCGTTTTGGATTAAGTCTAAAACGTTTAATATTATACTGCTGTCACCAAATCCTCCACCATTTTGTTAAATGTTGCATTAGTCTCTAACAACACCCACTACTACTGTTGCAACTAAACTATATCTTGCAGAAAAAATAAAGTACTCATATTAACTTGAACCACAAATTTAGACACTACACCCTTTAAGACTGGATCATGGATGATGATTCATAACGAGTACTTTATGTGTGGCGAATTAATTGTATGGGTTCCGTTGGTTCGGTTACGTTGATTACCATATCATTGCGTAGTGTAAATGGTTCAAGTCACGGTTGATTTTATACTTATCATCCCACTCTTTCGGTATGTGACCTTTTGACTTCGACACGCCACCAGTCGTTACCACGTTATTCACGTATAACATAAATCACCCAATCTGACAGTCTAACACGGGTCTGTTTACAGCAGTACCTTAGGCTCAAAGCGCAAACTAAAGTCCATTTGTTAAATGCTAGCCTAACAGTTTAAATTCAATATTTTCGTTCAGCCTTTCAAAATCTATAGCATGCGTAATAACAGATCATATATATGCCGGTATGGGGGATCCAACTCAGAATCTAAAAGATGGAAATTGAATGACTTTAACCTCGTCGACAACTAGGAAGCTCAAACATTCTCGTATTAACACTTTAAACAAATTATTCCCACATATTTATGGAACATACTTTTTCACTGTGTCGTTAAGGTATATGAACGGTTTTATTTTTTCTGAAGGTCTTGTGTGAAAAGAAGTGTCTTATGTTTTAAACTCAGTACATTTTTGTTCAATAAACATGCTACTCACTGGGACAACAAACCTAAATCTTACCTATTTCCGGCACAGAAATATACGAAACTCTTCACCGGAAATGAACAGTAAATATCAGCAAAGATGCGTTGTGGCGCTTGTGTTTTGACATGAGAAGCCATCGATTTGGTATGTTTTACATGCTATTTGTGTAACACTCAAAATGCCTCGGTCACTCTCGCGAGTTGCATGCGTAGTGAGTCCATCCTCTGTTTGTAAAACTTTCAGAACCACGACATTCCGCCCACATGTATTTAATAATTCAAAGAAGACCTCTTATGATTTACTATTATTTCTATGCATGCGTATATCAACGTTTACAAGGAGGTTGTTATTAATCGACATGTATATAGAATCACATTTAGGACCCAAAAACATTTTTTGATTTAAGTCCGAATCAAATCGCATGATGTTGCCACACATATATTTCAATGCGTGAAATATTTTCTTCAGCAAACTTCGTGTCAGGATGGTTGGCATTTATAAACGGTAGTTAATACGGTAATATGTTCTTCCTTAATTATAGGTTCGAGATGCTGGGGGAAATTTGAAAGCATTTGAAGTTGTGACCGGTTTATATCAATCAATCACCTGTCATATTCTAATAGACCAGTGAGTGTTTTGAGCCCCTAATTGTAATTAACATAGAAGAAATAGGTCACAAGAAAATCGTGTAAATGTGGCTCAAGTTTGAATGTATAGCAAAAGTAACAGACGTTTGTGAAAGCCGCATTGTACATCACTCTGTTATGTGTCAAATCGTCTGCGCACCGGCCATGTATAGTCTATCCTGCGCTGAGAAATGGCCTTGCTCAAAGACAACAACGACTTACACAACCTTACGCATTCGGATCACCTCAGCTATTTCTGCGAACAAAAACATGCCTCTGATGTATGTTGTTGTAGTAGTTTACAGAAAGTTCACATATTTTGTCCGCCAGAAATTTCTTCGCCAAACAAATCAAAATAAATTGCAATCCAATTATACCCCTCCAGCTATGCATATGATTGATTTGACCGTAGGACTGACCTAGACGTCGCGAATGATAAAACGATGCATTCGCAACGTCTCAGTCAATCCTTGTTTCGTAAATGGATGAGGTAGTCCGAAAGGCAGCTAAAGGCATTAACATACATTCAAATTATAATCCTTAGGATTTACAGAGATGTTGCGAACGATAACATATAGCCATGTCGAATAGCAACATCACTGGATACCAAAACGATAACATACAGCCATGCCGAATAGCAACATCATTGGGTACCAAAACGTCTTTCCTGTTATATTATACATTATCTTGGACAAAACAGTTATGAAACACCCTGTTATGATACAGCATGTTACTATTATCCAATTTCACATTAAAGGATTATTTATGTATCGTACTTCTTGATTTCTAATCATTGGGAATTAACCTAATTGTGCTAAGACTAATTCTAATAATAAACGGAAAGTAGATGCAACATTTTACGTAAGATGTACAACCTATGTTAGATAAAAACCTAAGAAATTAGTTTTCTCTCGTGTAAATACTATTCAACATGGCAATGTTAGGATGAAATATACCATTCTTGCGTGCGTAACGGCGGAGATTTCAAGGCTTCATTCGGCAGTACAGTGGATTAGATGAAATATTTACAAGCACTCATTCTTGCAATGGATGTTTGCCGTCAATAATACCAACCAGACAGCAGTCTGATTGTGTTAGCCAAGATATCCGCCAGACTCCTGGAGACGGCAACCTATCTTGGTGTGAACTGACGTTTGTGAAAGATTACCGATATCTTACGTAGATAGAATGTGAATCATGATTAAAGGACGGTCCCACTGGACACTGACCTTAACCGCTTGACCGCCTCATCTTATACAAAATGTATTAGATCAGGGTTAAATGGTCAGTAACTAAGGTTAAGCGGCCACTGACTTACCTAATATCACTAAATGAGTAGCGAAACATGACTAATAGTGTGTATACATGAATACGTGCCTTTGTATGTATGTATGTATGTATGTATAATTGTAGGTATGCATATGTATGGAAGAATATTGGTGTCTTTGTGTGCAAGCATGTGTGTATGTCTGTCTGTATGCGCTTATGTTTATGGATGTAGCTACATACGTATGACTGGATTTACGTTTGTATATCTTATTCTGTTATTCTGTAACAGAACAACTGGGCAGACCCAGTATGTCAGTTATATATATATATATATATATATATATATATAGAGAGAGAGAGAGAGAGAGAGAGAGAGAGAGAGAGAGATTTCTTTCTATTTAGGTGTATACAAAAAGTTTTAATTTGTGACGTCATTATATTTACCTATAGACAACAGCATAGCAACCGTGACGTCATATCGCTATATTCAAAGTCCAATAAACTACAAAAGACCCTTTCACAGAAATAAAAGAAACATTTTAGATGGATCTGTTTTCTAAGCAAGAAAATTATTCCTCTTTTATAAGAAGAGTTGGGGGGTGGGTGAAGATTAAATCTTGATGGAATATATTGATACGGAATCCCTTACAAACTTAAAATTCCGTCAGTGAAAATGATTTATAGGTTACTGTTGTCTGCATACAGACCAAGAGAAGTTATGTCACATTACAAATAAATGCACGTGCGGATGATTTCCTCGTTTTACCAAGAAGGGAGTGTCGTAAATGCATTGTGTTGCTCCCTGAATACTCCGGTTATTGTATTAGATATATTTGTTGAACGTAACGATCGAAGAAAAACAATTTGGATTACGTTTTAACAGGCACTTGTAGTATTCCCAGAGCTGGGAAATCCAGCACTATTGATATCAGCTGACGCATATCCCACGATGCATGACGTAAGTTACTAACAAAGATAATAGCATATTACAAGCTGGACGCCATGACCTTGACACAAATTAAAACCGTATTGTGATCTATAAAGTACCAATACGCACTAACTGTTAATACTATTAAACTCTCGCGCCTTTTTCAAGATCAGTCTTCGTTTTATTGTTTTCTTGCGACTTGCTGTTGTTGAAACTCACTTTGTATGCATTGTGTTTATCATTATTTGCTATAATCATGATAATATATGGAAAATGTCACAAATTAAGGCATATCAATCAAGTAAGGAACGAAGCTATGTTGGTGCCCTATCTGTTATGACAAGCAAGTTCACGCGTTATCTTCATTAGTAGATATAACAGTTTTATGTGACAACATTCTTAAACCCGTGCAATGCATCGTTACAATCTTTTCGTATTCCCACACTGTTTCGAACAAGCGCAAGGAATATCATACCACCCTCCGCCTGTCCGTCTCTTGATTGGCCGTTTGCCTGTCTCCTCCTACACTGCAAAATTAAACTTAGCTAACAAGTATGATTGTTAATATGGTAACAATGCGCAACGAGTTTATTTTCACTCCCCTGGAGTTTGTTTCCCCTCTCCTGGAGTTTGTTTCTCCACCCCCTAGCGTTTCTTTCTCATTCTCCCGGAGGTTTTTTTTTTCCTCCCATGGAGTGCCGAAGACAAATATCATTTGCAATTTATTTTTGAATATTTTCTGACAAAACTTATACACGAGTCATATCTGAAAGACGCATTACGTAAGTCTATTTTACGGAATGAGCATTATGTAGTATGATTTCCGAGTCCTGTTTGTTTTTGGGGTTGGGTTTGTGGTGCTGCGGCAGCTGTGGCGGGAGACGTATTTTATGTTTGGGAGAAAATTTTAAAGGTTTTAAAGGAGGTCCTGTAGCCGCTCACAGAAATTTCATATCTATCCGCATGGGACTGAACCTCGGGTTCGGCCAATCTAGGTATGTTAGAAGGCTCGCCAGTAGCTTCCAGGCCGGCCCTAAGATGTGCGGGGCCCACGGCAGCATGCGGGGCCCAAGGCAGCAAGCGATCAGCACGGGGCCCCAAGCAAACAAACAAAACTGCATTGCGGAGAAGCGCGGGGCCCAAGGCGGTTGCCTCGTTCGCCTTGCCCTATGGCCGGGCCTGGTAGCTTTCTGTGGGTTGGTAGTTCTTACCGGTGTTTTAGCGAGTTCTTCCTACACCAGTTATACTGGCCGACATGTATAGTCTATAACTTTAAACCCACAACAAGAATAAAGGTTTTAAATGAGACTGTTTTTGTGTAAACCTTATATGAAAATTTGTGGAGGTTTACGCTCACGCTCTATAATTATTTAACTATTGCTTGTTGTTTTGCTTTTTTTCTGGATGCACACAACCATTGGTAACAGCAGGTTGTTGTCGATAGCTTATTTGGTAGAACGTCAGACATGCTATCAAAGGGTCGCAGATTCGATATGCGCCCAGTTCAGCCTGGGTCTGTTTGGGGATAGCTTCCTCAATTTGTCCTTGCGAAAGGCACTTAACTCCAACTTCCTTGTCATAATCTAGCCAATAAATGTCTTGAAAGTGCCGTTAAAAACCATCCAACAGCATGGGAAGCAATATAACTTATACAGGTCAGTTAACTACGAGTTTCATTAATTGTTTGTCACAGAGTCTCAAGTCTAGACGACAGCAAAGCTCTCTCAAGCTTGTAGCCTGTGTTTTTTTTTTTTTTTGTTTATAGTAACACTGTAAGACTTGGTTCTCGTAAAGATCTGAGATATCAGTTAACTAATGAAATTAAATTTACCATATATTTTCATTTAATTGTGACACTGTCAAAGTATCCACACCACTATCAAATGGATAAAGGTTAAACAGGGTATATTATAGATACGGGTACGCTTTAGTTGCGGGAGGTATTTCACTCGAGCTGTAACCATTACAACATGGACTTCCTCAATTACACGATAAACGAAACCATTCACCAGGTAAAATTATTGATGGAGTTGGGTTTTTTTTTTTTTTTTTTTTTTTTTTGAGACTAACTACAAACTATGTAAAATAAAGCAAAGGTAAGCAGTCGTTTGATGAAATTAAAATGAATGCCTATTAAATATACCATGAATGATTTTGAAGAAGCTGATGATGTAAATTTAACGTATGAAAGCAGAATTTGCGGTCTGATAGTAATCTTTACCGGTTACAAATTATTACGTATGACAAATCGATCAGCACGCATTTGTGTGTTAACCTTTATGGTAAAAATATACACAATTCATTTAGAACGTGTTCTTGATATTTCCTAAATTTATACGTTCTAGACCTGCTTTATTCAGTCTGATAACATACTAAATATTTCTCCTTTGAAATAATTTATATCGAGGTAACATTTTAGGACTTTATTTATTTGCATTTGGAATCGTGAACTTCAAGAGGTAAATCACCTTCATTTGTTATAAATTAATAGCTTTTCTTTTTCGAGTGGATAATGGATTTTGCTTTGTGAATTTTATTTGTGATTGAAGTGGTTATCCTTGAAATTATCGATTTTTGTCTCTTGGCATACGCGAATATAAAAAAACGAACTTTTATTCAGTGGGAATACTCCCAGGCAACATGCATGTAGCATATGAGAGTACTAGTGTCACAGAAACACAATAACATTTTTCAGTGGAATTACTCCCAGGCTACATGCTTGTAGTATATGAGAGTACTAGTATTACAATAATACAATAACATTTTTCAGTGGGAATACTCCCAGGCTATATACATGTAGCGTATGAGAGTACAAGTGTTACACTAACACTATAACATTTTCAGTGGGATTACTCTCAGGCTAAATGCATATATAAGTGTTATGGTAATATAATAACTTTTTTTCAATGGGAATACCCCCAGGCTTATACACATGTAGCATATGAGAGTACTAGTAACACAATAACATTTTTCGGTGGGATTACTCCCAGGCTACATGCATCTAGCATTTGAGAGTACTAGTGTTATAATAATACAGTAACATTAAGGGGAGCACAAAGATATCACTTTAAAAATCAACGTAAAGGACATTTTTTGTTTAAACTACTGACAATGCTGGCTATGAGAGGAACGATTATTTATATCCTATAATTAACCAACTTTGTGGATAATTAAAACAGTAACACTCCAACACTGGTATTAATACTGAATAGTAGAATACAGATGTATGGGCCCGGGGGGGGGGGGGGGGTAAGAAGGAGCAAATACCAAATAATTAAAAGAAACAAAAGCAAAGACCCAAGTCAAAACAAACGTGTTACATTAGAAAATACATATAATAAAAGGAACATCACAGCGATTGACATGGGAGTGTAAAAAATACTCGGTAGAAAATCACGGAGACAATGAAGCTAACGTAAAGCACAAAATATATGGATTATTTGAAATTTGTAAATCAATAAGGCACTGATCTTTAGTCGATGTTTCAAAGTTTGTGGAATTAAAATAAGATATTTAGCTGAGTTAGGTCTTTCATATAATAATTGAGACAAGTACATTTTTCCTTTTGTTGTAAAGTATGTACACTCAAATGTAGTGAAATTCATCCCGCATTTGGTCACAGTCACATACAGTACATTTCATTTTTAGAAGAATCTATCTTGTCATAACGAACTCTTGCTACATTTGCAAAAGCGGAATTTTACAATGGATAACAATGGCAGCATGGCAATATTTCAAGTTAAGCCTTTAGAAGAAAAGTTATAAATTACTTTACCTTTCTCGCAGTTCCTGACAGATAAGATTAATTTTTGATACTTAATTTAAAACTATTAGCTATTCTGTATTACTCTACAGCTAAATATCAGTTCTAGTACTATACAGCCAGATATCAGTTCTAGTACTATACAGCCAGATATCAGTTCTAGTACTATACAGCCAGATATCAGTTCTAGTACTATACAGCCAGATATAACTTCTAGTAATATACTATCAAATATTAGTTTTAGTACTATACAGCCAGATATTAGTTCTGGTACTAAACAGCCAAATATCAGTTCAAGTACTATACAATCAGATATCACTTCTAGTAATATACAGCCAGATATCAGTTCTAGTGCTATGCAGCCAAATATCATTTCTAGTACTATACAGCCAGATATCACTTCTAGTACTATACAGCCAGATATCAGTTCTAGTTCTATACAGCCAAATATCAGTTCTAGTACTATACAGCCAGATATCACTTCTAGTACTATACTATCAAATGTCAGTTCTAGTACTAAAAAGCTAAATATCAGTTCTAGTACTATACAGCCAAATCAAAATTATGTTATTTCGCTTCGGTTTTGGGTATGTCTGACAAAATCAAATGTTAGAGACGAAAAACAATTTTTCTCACTATTTTTGTAAAGAACTGAGGATTCGACATTCCAAAACTGGCAAAGTGATATTAATAATTCACATAACTGTGTGTATTATAGCATGTATAAAACCGAATTAGAACCGGAAAATACCTCTCACGTCATTATCATATTTTTGCTAGGAAGTTACTTGCTAAATTTAGGTGCTCAGTGCATACGCTGAAAATAGAGACAGGTAGGCATAACAGGATTGAGAGAAATAATAGGTATTGTGAATTATGCCGGAAAATAATATTTATTTGGTAGAAGATCAATTCCATTTTGTTTGTATTTGCCCACCTTATGATCATTTAAGAAAGAAATACTTTACTGAAGTTTATTATCTCTATCCGTCTGTAGAAAAATTTGTTTCCCTCATGAGTCATAGTAATATATTATTATAAGAAATCTTTCTTGCTAGATCAATTCGTCTTTTCGTCTTAGACAGTCTTTGATAACTCAAACGAACGATGTACTTGGAGATAGTAACATCGTTCGAATATAATGTGCCGATTATAGGAAATTATGTATATATAATCATGATGAACACCATTTTTAAATTCTTTACATGGCGCACATTATATTTACTTGTACCGTATTTTGTAATATGGGCCAGTGGCCTAAATTACTGAATAAAATATTATTATTATTATTATTATTATTATTATTATTATTATTATTATTATTAAAAATATTTTCGCGTAACTTAAAATTATATCCGACGGGGTTTTCTGTTCCAAAAAGCATCACTTTTTTGCTTTTGAATCATTAACCTTTAATTAAAAAGTGTCGTGCATTCAATAAAAGCGTTCAAATTGATTTGGAAGGACACCTCGTCCGTGCTAAACATAAATACATCATCCACAAAGAGTAAAATCATAATTTTCAGAGAAGGTATGGCATGCTCGTTACTATCTATAACTTGAACAGCGTTACAATTAATTAATTTTAAAGTTCATTAAAAATAAGCAAAATATGACTGATGTTAAGTTTTTATTGGCTCGTGATATATTCTAATTATTTTCTTCAGAAAGTAATACAAGATTCAACGGATACGGATCCTCCATGGCCATTGGATGTTGACGAGGCGGCGGAGGCAGATTTTCACAAAGGACTGCGTTTTTTTGGAGGTTGTCTTGCCCACCTCCAGATCTCTGAGCGCTAAAGCAGGACGGACTTCACACTTGTGTTAAACAGCCGGATCTTGTTCTTTTTAGAAAGGGATGATGAGATGAATGCCTCGTTCAATGTGTTAAATGCTTGTGTGGCTTTCTCAATTCTGTTCTGGCTGTCTTGGTCGGTCTCTTCATCAGGTTAACTGTTCAAGTTACTCTAGGTCTACTACATCGAGTTGCATTTTGCTGTATTGTTTATTTTTTATTTTCATTATTTTGTTTTCCCGGCGTGCATGTGAAATCCAGTCTATGCTGCTTCTGTTGCCAGGCAACTGACCCAAGCTATCTGTAATGTCCAGGACCCAAGCTATCTGTAATGTCCAGGTCTTCTATCTTTTTGGGGATGGAGTCGAGCGATCCCGTGTTTGTATGTGGCAATCCTCATACATTCGTGGATGTGTGCAGCGAGGTCGAAGTCATGTCGGATAGAAGGCCTGGACCCTAATCTGGGACGGAAGTTACAAATTCCCATTCCCATAGTACTATTATGCAGGTTTATTGTAACTTGTAGACTAAAAGGAACAAATTATGAACTATCAGGAGGAACACTTATCTTTCCAATCTGATTGTTCAAAATTTATATATTTAAATATAAAACAATATTCGAAGCAAAATGAATTTCAATAAAGACAAAGAATCAAACGAACGAGAGCTCTCTATACTGTCCATAAATATAGTTAAGGTCATTTTTAGCAAATTAAATTTAAAGTTTAAACTTTTTTAATAAATTTCAGTTGAGGTAGCGTAGAGGTTATTTGGCAGAAATGATCACAACAAGACACAGGGCTGTGGTTGCGTCAGTTATTTAAAAACTGCATTGAAAAAAGTCGCCGAGATATTGAAAACTATATGGCTGTGTAAACTTGCTTGCAGAAAGACTTCAACGAAAACTCCTAGTAATTTCATCAAGTCAGCAGAGTAGATAATGTGTCCAAAAGCATCCTCAGTTTCACTTGTCTACAACCATGTCATTTGCCAGGTGAACTGACATGTCTGAGGCTGGATGTTTTTGTTCATGACATCGCTGTTTTTGCCTAATTCATCTATTCACTCAGTTATTTATTTGTCCTCCCATCCATTCAAGGTTAAATTAAACGTGTGAAAAATGAAACAATTACCCATTATATAGTGTAAAATTTATACTACTACATATTTTTCAAACAATTATTACAAGTAGTCGTCAAAAGATACGCTTATTAAAAGAAATTGGAATTGTATACACGTCCATATAATTCAAATGAGGAAAGGAAGAAGAAATATTATTAGGTGTTACTTGAGGGAATGTCAGTAAATAAGCCGTTAGAAAAATTGGAAAATAAACCATATAATTATGGTAATTCAAAACAAAATTTTTACAATCTGTTGAAATTATTTGAGAGAGTCGATCAGTTATATTTCGTAGTCAATGACCACAAAAATCACATATATACTTATATTATGTCCTGGCAATTTCAATTATTAAATTTTCGACGAAACTGAACAAAGTTTATTGTTGATAAAATATTGTCTTGTAAATAAAGCAAATTTCAACAACAGAAACCATAAGTAAAATGTTAGCAAATAGTAAATTGCTTCTGTTAGCATATTGACAAACACTGATATAAAATAGATAAGCCCTGCCCACTATGAGCGCCCGCATCTCAAAACAGCACTAGCTACAGCATCTTTGAGATAGGAACACTGATATGGACCGATGTGCTGAATTCCAATATGTTGTCACAGAAACAGAAACTACGAGAAAAATAGAACTGCAGTTGGAAACAAGTCACTAATATTCATCTGTAGTTAAAGTTCATTGTCACATTATTTATATTGAAATCCTACTTAAACGACAATGAACTTCACAACAGCTGGAATATCTGAAACAACGAGAACATACGCTGAGATTGTTGGCTTCAAGTGATTGGCAATATGGCGGGTGCTCACTGTCTTGCTTTGGCATTTAGGAAATGTGTTGCCCACAAAGGATTCTGCTCAATCGTACGTGTTCCTCCTTGAAGGCCTTGAGTCATATACTGAATGTGGAGTACAGTCTACTGTAATTTCAATAGTTCCTATAGTGGCCTGGGCTCGGACTGAAAAATGGCATTAAACCACTCAAAACCAAACCAATTCTTATGTGAAAAGTATTTCTTAATAAGGAAAGTATTTAATAATGAATGTGTACGACAGTGTTAGTGTTCAGTATCGCATGATATTGCATATTTTGAATATAAGCGAAAAGATGGACTATTTAAGGAGTATATGATAATATATCTTATGCCATATGTAACGGGGGGGGGGCTTTAAAACATTAAAGCCTCCTTAATTGATTTGGCGATCGTTAACTAGGGAATGACCTCCCACGGTGTTATTGCCCAGTGTGGACGGATAGATGGAACGTGAACAGATAGCTGAGCAAGGCTATTGAAAGAAATAAACAACTACGAGCCCCCTTTACCAATAAATAAAAATAAATTTAATCAATTAATACATAACCAAAATTTCACTTTTCAATCCAACAGATTTACTAAAATAAATGTAATCAATTAATACATAACCAAAATTTCACTTTTCAATCCAACAGATTTACATTGATAGAATTTAGTCGCAGTGTTCAAGTTACATCATGTTACGAGTTGTGAATTAGAGAGTACAATTCCACGCTTGACAGCATCACCTGACGTCTCTCTCCTCTTGTCTTGTTTTCCACGTCTAATGCGTGCACTTTGGTCCCCTTTCTGACCCCTGATTATTCCGACCTCTCTTAGATGCGGATTTCCCTCTGACTCATCGGGTTTTCCTTTTTCTTTTCTTCCTTCCTTCCTTCCTTGCTTCCCTTCTTCTTTCTTCCTTCTCCCTTCCTTCCATTCTCGGTAGAGTATAAAACCGTTTCCTTGAATATAGAGTATGCCTCATGCTAGACAAGTTTCAACACTTATCTCTATACATGCATACATACAAACTCTCTTTGTTCGTATTCGGATTAGCGATTCATACTGCATAAATTCTAACATAATGTGATCTTATATATCAACTCTCTTTGTTCGTATTCAGATTAGCGATTCACACTGCATAAATTCTGACATAATGTGATCCTAACAAATAACTGTCCTTACAGATTTCTGTATTTCGGTAAGGTACACCGCTATCTTTAGTACAAATGACCTTAGCTAGAAGTTCATTGCCCTCTCCGTACGGCAATTGATTAGAAATTACCACGTGCTCCTACAAACAATGAGGCCGTATATACCAGCATACATTTCTACACGTCTTATTTACATTTGACGAGTCAATCCTGTCCAATAAGATGAATGTTCAGTTACTTATGGCATAATATCCACTAAATCTAGCTACAGTAACCAATAACCTGCAAGATCATTTAAGCATTAAAAAATCATATATAAATATACAATTGTCATTAACTCACGATAAGAGTATCATCCTACAAAGGAAATCAATTTATGTAATCATAAAAAATATGACACATTGAATATTTGATTACATGCAGTCCGTCAATTCTCTCAATGAACTAATAACTGTTAAATTAAAGAATTAAATCGCATAACACACTAACATATCAACAGAGTCGTACGAAATGAATAGACGATACATGCATGAATCACAAGCATATCAACACATTTGCATAAAACAAACAAATGAAAATAGAATATTATATGGAAACTAAAATTGCGTACCTTAATGCTGTTTCTTTCCACACAAACCGTGCGTTCCAGCACTATAGCCTGTCTTCCTTTTTAAGACATCTATCTGGCTTTTCTACGAGGGAAAACACTATTCTCAAGTTTCCCAAGGAGTCGCGCCTTTTGTCTTCTCACAAGGCAAAATCGGACTAAAGAATTCTGAGCAAGTTGGTACCTTTAAATTCTCAGTCTCCCAAAGTGCACGCCTTAATTTTTACTGACCAATCGGAAGTAACTGTTCCTAAAATTCTCCCCAAATAATCATGTCTTTCATCAGATTTCAACAGCCTACAATATGCTGCAATTAGCTGTCCTTTGAAGACCTGGTCAATTCTACTGAAGCTTAAACGTAGACCCTTTTATGTTTCAGAGATGAAATAAGTCAAACATCAGTGAACATTCTCAAGACCTTTCTGGCTTGACTATAATAACTTCAAAGCACAATTTACTCAACCTTAAGTTTCAATAAGTCTTCAAAATTCGCCACATTACACCATAACCATTTCGATGTGTAGCATGCTTTATTAAGGCAAAAGCGCGCGCGAATGATCAGTTTCATTGGTCTATTCCGTGCTTGTGGGCGGTTTTGTAGTTAGGTCAATTAGCTAGTGTTAGACAACTACAATCGTCGCTAACCAGCAACAGCAATCAGAAATCATGCACGATACTACATTCGGTATCCATGACATGGAAATGAGCATGCAAACCATAAGCTGTTTGGCAATGTTGTGGGCGACACAATAGTGATGTCACACTGGGCAAGCTTCGTATAGTAACCTACCGACCTCGATAATTCAATAAATACAACGGTTACCATTACATCTCCTAATTAAAGTTTTTCTTTCGTTGATTTTTGTGGTTTAGGATTTATAAAAATGTTGATTTTGGTCTCGTAATTAAAATAGAGCGAATGCTTTGGAAGTATAACTATCTGCGAGCATGTGCGAGTAGAAACGTGTTTATCATTTCAATAGGTTTCAATGCGTGTACAGGGAACTTTGATTATTGATTTTTGGCTATCATTATCAGGAGATGATCGACCACGGTGTTATTGCCAGGACTGAGTAAACAATAAAATAAAATACATTTTGAATGATTCACTTTCTCTCAGAAATAGAGTTACAATATTAATGCGAAAATCAATTAGCTGCTCTGTTATACCCATAGAACAAATTTCCTCATAAAATCGAGTGACTGATAGAACTCAAATTGCCGGCATGTCAGCATCATGTTGATGCCTCCCCAAATCGCTGTTGGTGATAGGTCATTTCTTCCCACCCATCTCTCTCTCTCTCTCTCTCTCTCTCTCTCTCTCTCTCTCTCTCTCTCTCTTTGAGTCATCAACCGTCTTGGTTGTAGATGTGCTTTTTTTCACTGTGCAGTACTGGTTTGGTGCTGTTTTTCCCTAAAAATAAAAATGTAACACCCAGCCGACACACGTGTCAGGTTTTTCCTCTCCTGGGATCCAACAATATTCCCACTCTGTTAATGTCAGGTATCGTCTATCGTAATTTACCATAACTGAGCTAATATGGTCAGTTCGAAACTAGATACTGATACACACATCCTACAATCATAAATTAATGTCTCATTAGCAGTTACTCGCATTCCTCTGGAACATGACATATTTTGACCTCTTTCACAACCATAAAAGCCCTCTTTGGTTAGAACTTACTAGCTGAACTGTCAGTCGACACAATTGCTAATTCTAACACTATCGATTCTCGGTTTAAAAGAATTCACAACTTAATTACACAAGGGAATTAATGGACTTCACTCCTTGTCCTAACTACGTTACTTCACTAATTAGGGATTATTGATACACATTTCCAGACATAGAAAAACCAGTTCCCGGCATATATGATACAAACCATTTAAGACAGATAATTGACTTCTCACAATTTGTATCAGAAGAAATGCATGAAATTCGTACGAAACGTGATTTCTATTACATACAAAATCACTAAATCCGAACACATTCATACCGACAAAATATTGTATGACATTCTTACAATACATGAATCATATAACATTACAGACTACGAATGCAAGATTTTTTTTTTAATTCAAGGAAAATCTTAGTATGAATTTAAAAGGAATAAATTCAGCAAATAATTATAGATTTATATCAACGAACGTATTGAATATAATTGAAACAATACCTGTGTGCCTTCTCCAGCCCTAGATCGCTTATCATCAGAGTATTCTTGTTGTCTCTTCTCTGGTTTGGGGTCTCTCAAATTTCCAGAACCCCTGTCCCTTGGTGGATTTATTTAACGAAAATAATACTTTTATTTACTTATTTCCGAGCCATCCTCCCTTTTCGGTAGAAAAACTCGGACTGACTTATATCGTGAGGGATATTAACAACTGGGTACGAAAAAAGACGTTTTGAAAACTCGGATATTAACAAAAATGTGCACATTGAATTTCTAAGATCAGTACCAGTTCATGTGATTAAACGTAATCCGTAGCGAGCTGGATCATAATCATCTCATTGTTAACAAAATAAAAATGCAAATTATCTCCTTCAGATTATAGATTAATATTGACTCAATATTTTACCATCTCTCATAACAAAGAAATTGGATTTGTTATACAAAAGCTCCACTATATGACTCATATCTGGCTAAGTAATTATTGCTCTACATGTAAATTATTGATTGCATTTATTCATCTTTATTACTTCCACGAGAAATAACAACGTTGAGAAAGGTACAGATATGAGAATCGCTATGGCGCGACTCACAATACCATATATAAATCACAATATATAAATCACAGACACGTGCATATATTAGCAATAATACTGGCGGCGGGACCGGACGCTGGGTCGTTACAAAGAAACGATTGAAAGTGTATTTTATATAGTAAATACAATAACAGAGATGAATTCCTTTCCTATTTATATGTTACCTTCCTTGCGGAATGAAAATCTTATTTTAAATAATACTTTTATCTTACACCTATTACTGGGAAATTTGGACATGTCATGAACTTGAAGAATGTTATACAGTTTAAACAATTATACAGGTTTATTAATAACTATACCAAACTCTTTGTGTTCATGAAAAGTATAAACTTAATTACACCAATTATTTTTTATTACGCCACTGTATAACTTCTTAATGTATTATATATTTTTTGTATGCATATTGGGCTTTTTCTTAAATGTCGTCCAGAGGCGACTGCCATGTAACAAACAATAGACTTTTCACACCTTATTTTATTCGTATGATAACAAAATAACACCTGTCAATGCCAATCATGCTTAAGGAAAAATAAGTCCATCCATCCATTTTTTTTTTTTTTTTTTTTTGTTTGTTTTGGCTTTTTTTTTTTTTTTTTTTTTTGTTTGTTTTGGCTACCAACCGAACGTGAATCTCTGCCTTTATTATACGCATATGCATATTAACATGCAATGGGCATCGTTCCAATTCGAATTATGTTCAGCGGACATTGTACATTATTTATATCATATACGAACATTGTAATTTTTTTATAGCATATCTGGACAGTGTAATTTTTAATATTATACTGGATATTGCAAATTATTTATATTAGATGCGGACATTGTAAATTAATAATATTTTTTTTTTACTATATCCTGGCAGTGTAAATAATTTATATTATACCGGATTTTGCCAATAATTTGAAATATATCCGGACATTGTAAATTATTTATATTACATCCGGATATTGCAAATTATCCATGTGATACCATAATGCAGTCTGTTGATGTTGTTATGGTTGGGTGTGGTGCTCCCAATGTTTTATTTAAACTATTATAGAACTCCCACCCAGGCTCTATTTTGTTGGAAGTCAAATTTAGTGAAAGATAGATGTAAAGCTCCGAGTTCCCAGTCAGCAATGCCGACGGTTAGATGGTTAAATATACAAAAAAGGTTGAAATTCAATGAATAACAATTTAATAACAATTCAATAATTAAATGACTCAAATTTCCAATTACACTCCTTCTGCTCGACCCTTTAATAAGCCTACTGCATCACTTGATTATCAGTGTGAGATTGATTCCACCTGTCCTTGTATTTCTACTCATCTGGTGTATCCTTTCTCTCTTATTTCTCCATCTTCCTTCTCCCCTTCTTCCTCGACTTTTCTCCAAATTCCTTATCTCCTCCTCCTCGACTTTTTCTAGACTACTTCTCCTCCTCCACATTCTCTAGACTCCTTCTCCTCCTCCTCCACTTTCTCTACCACTACTACTCTTCTGTCGAATTCGACTGTCTCGACTACAGTCTCAATTCCGTCTCCAACTTTTGAAGACTCGGGACCCAACGGAACCCGAACTTCTGTGTCCCCTAAGGAGCTTCCTTTTCGAAGCTTTGTCTTTCCTTAGAATCTGCCTCTAAGTTTTGCCGCCAAATTACGAGTGGCTTCTCTCGGAGTAACCCTATTGATAAGCAATCTCTCTAGGCGAATACTCAATTTTCTTTTACAAGTTGGAAGGCATCATTCAGGTCGAATTGTAATCACACCCTCTATCTCAATTCCGATTGGATGTCGCTGTGAACCGATCCAATCAAACTTAGCGGACAGTGTCCCTCTCGCTGTCTGTCAACGGGGGGACGGATAAGAATACGTGGACTTCATTTTGATCTTGGGACTGTCTTTAACACCTAGGTGTGATAACTGCAAGTCCTTTTTTAGATGGTGCGATCTATCGCCTGTGCCGATTCAAGATTACGGTCTCCGGCCGGTCATGTAACCTTGCGTAAGAGATTAACACTAGCCCGCAGTAATCTTCAAAACACATGGCCGCGATAATATTCCCAAGACATGTAGATTATAGCTTATACATGACGTTATAGCTGGAGCTTGGCAAACATGACACAGTCATCGGTTTTGACACCTTTACCAGTAATAGTATTAGTAGCATGATAAAAGATCAGCCGCTATTTAAACTTATCCAAAAAATTACAATTATCAAACAATTTCTAAAAGCTCATATTTGAAAGAAAATATCTGACCTACTAACTGTCTTGATGTAAGCATTGACTTTTGTCCTGTCAGTATTTACAAATACATCCCTCGTTTGAAATAACCATGTAACTTGCCTGTGGAAGAATGCGGTCCTCAGCACGGTCTGAAAGTATAATGGCATCATCAGCAAAACACAAAAAACCCACCACAAAAAACCCAACAAAAACCACCAGGCAAAAGGAAAGTTGTTCTCAAGTTATACCAGGATATGTGCGTGACAGTAAAGTTGTTTCTAAATAGTTTATGTATAAAGAGAAAGAATTTTTCATTGCCATACCCAAAGTGCATAGATAAAGAAATCTGAACACAGTTTAAAATATTTTACGCAAGACTACTCTGGAAATTTCCTTTTATTATTGGAAGTCTGTTAATTCTTTATCATTAAAAATCGAATACAATATAAAGCGCTACTTAAGCCATTGCCAGACACAAGTATAGCGCAGTAATTAGTCACATATTATACGTTATTTTATCATACTGAATACATTAAACTTGAAATGATCATCCATTTAGTTCATCGTGTCATTTTTATGTGTTTTTCTTGAATTTTAATAGTATGTTTGTCGATAGTTAAAATGGTGCACTTTACTTTTCTCGGCACGATATATCCTTGAAATATATTACTGTGCCGTAGAAGAAGAAACTACAACAACCCCACCTGAAAGTCATTGTATTGTATCGGATTTATCTATTCCATTGATGTATTTATCCATTTATTTTTTTTTTCGATTGAATTTTATTCAACCCTAAAATATACAGGTAGTATGCACATCGTATATCTCTTTCTTTCTTACTACATGAGATAATTTTGCACTACAGTAAATCGTGCGAGAGAGGGGGGACGTCTATAGCTGCCATCCACACATAATATTGCAAGTTACATCAAAGATGACGTCCGCTTTTTAATCCTCGTGTTTTCATAAGTCTATTACCTTTCGTTTCACAATATTGCTTTTGGAAGTACCAGGCTGAATGCATGTGCTGATTGTTTTGCATTATTTATAGAGTTTTCGTCATTGTTTATAGTTTTCTGCATTTATTATAGAGTTTTCGTCATTGTTGCAGATATATGAACAGATGCCGGGAAAAGCGCTTAATTTTTCATGGTTGAAATTAAAAGGTATAAATACGTTTGCCAATTCCTTCGAACAGATAAATCTGTAGCATAGTCCTCTATTCAAACTGCCGCTGGTATTGGAAAATATTGCAGGTTGGTAGGATGAGGTACAGAAAATACAATGAAAATAATCGATACCTCGATATCATTGTTACAACAACATTTTTCATAACCAGTCAATGACATTTCACGCCTACAAGTTAATTATTTGTTTGTAACAAACATATACTAGGCGGTTCATTTAGGGTTTGCTTTGACAGCCACAGAGCCTGATATTCATGTTTTAAAGTGAAACAATGTTTAGAAATCGGTGTACATAGTCAGTTTTCCAATTTTCCTGTTTTTTCATGGAAATTAAAAGAAATGCAAATTAATTTTTTTTTTTTTAAAAGAATATTACGAGTTGTTGGCCGCTCAGTTTGCTGCAGATTGGTATTTTTTTTTTTTTTTTCTCAGAATGTAATTGCCAAATTTCGTGCAATGTATGTTTTATGTATATCGATTTCCCGCTGAAAGCGCAGCGATTACAAAGGATGATAGCCCTGGCGACGATTACAAAGGATGATAGCCCTGGCGACGATTACACATTGTGATAGGCCTGGAGTCGATTTAAACGAACAGCTTGTATTTTCTAACCATTTACATAGGAGTAATAATTTGCGAACTCAGGTATTTATTTATCCATTAACAGACAGATTAAATCTAATACCATTTAAATTGCTACAAAACCGTATGTAACACTATGAAAGGCTTGTTAGATTCGATTCATTTGTGAATATTCCCGAAACGCCCTTTTCATTTTTGTGAGTCTTAATTCTATAAATTCATTTCAGGAATTTCTCGAATTTAAATATACGCGGATGTTTGAATAGATCGCGTAATCGCGAAAGTTAATTTTTGCAAAATATTCCTCTCACTGTAAGGTATTTATTTGGACCGCTCCGGTGGCATAAGTATTTTGAGCGTCCGCCTCGAATGCGGGAGGTCACGGGTTCGGATCCCGGCCAAGTCATACCAAAGACTTATAAAAATGGTCCTAGCAGCTGCCTCGCTAGGCGCTCAGCATTAAGAGGTTAGTGTTAGGACTGGTCGGCCTGGTATCAGGATAATGTGACTGGGTGAGACATCATGCTACATGTCAGCGGCATGATGCCCCAGCGCTAGACATCACTATAAACTGTCACATTGCAGACATCGTAGCGATATTACTGAAAAACTGTTAAAGCTACGTTAAAAATCCAAATCACACACACACACATACACATACACACACACACACACACACACACACACACACACAATAAGGTATTTATGTATATAGTTGTTTACTCAAGGCATGTTCCTCTAATACGGAAAAGTTAACAAAGTCGATTTTACCTTTTACCTTGAGTGCAGTTGACACATCGTGAAAAGAGGTCATATATTCATCAGAGATAAAACACGGTGGTGGTATATATGTGGGGATTTCTGTGTTTTCTTAATCGGTACTTTATATCTTATGTTTGATTGACTGACTAACTGAAGAACTGATGACTTGATGTATTATTTGGTTGAATAATAGATTGAAATAAATCATGTCCTTTATTTAGATCAATTGACTAATATTGAACACTTTTCCTTATTAAAAAATTGATGTGAGTTTGTCTTTGGCATGGAGCGTAACAAAAACCATCCGCCATGTTTCATATCCTCCATTACAAGTTAACATTTTTTTGTGCCCTTTGATTAAATGAAGTTTACTTCTTTCTATCAATATCATCTAATTTTATCATCTTTTGTGTAATTCAGTTCCAACTGATATTTGTACAAAACTAATTTAAAAGTACAAACACGTGTGAAATCCCTGGCTACAGAACTCATGTTGATAGAATGTAAGATACTAAATTTTCATGCTGGTCATAAACTGTTCATTTGTTGGACTGGCACCCAGGTAGTTATATAAAATGAGGCACGTTCGTCCATTAATACCCCAATAATAAGTAACCATTCATCCTCGTTTCACGGATGCAAAGGAAGTGTTGTTTGTTTGTTTTCATCACAAAGAAATACAAAAGATAAAGTCCGCTCCTTTTGCTTGTACTTGTCTTACACTTTTACTTGTACTTGTCTGACACTTTTGCTTGTACTTGTCTTACACTTGTACTTGTCTGATACTTTTACTTGTACTTGTCTAATACTTAAATTAGAACGTCAGATACGAAATGAAAGTGAACCAACTGAACTTCCCTATTATCAGCCATCTTTTTATCATCATAAAAAAGACTGCAAAAAGTAACCGTATCGGTAATATACTCGCAAGATTTTGATGGTTTTCTTGAGACTGCCAATTAATTAATGAATATTTATTGTCATGTTAGAATTATCACGGCAGAGTTTGGTGAATTTAACATTCTTGCAATTTCTTCGCATTTACATAATTAGAGTAATGCTTTGTGAACCCAGGTATTTATTTACCTACATTTCAGTCTGATTCAATATACTACCTTCCAAATTATTACAACGTCGTTTATGGTGGAATGAACAATGTCGTACATGGAAGTTAACGTTTTGTCATCGTTTCGGTAGTTGTCTGTATTTCCGAAAATACCGTGTCATTCTTGCGATACAGATGTAGCTGTTGCCTAAAGGAATAGTAGCTCTGTAAAATAGGGATGTAGGTGTGGGTTAAATGCATGGTCGCCCTGTAATACGGGGAAGTAACTTGGTGCAAATGCATGGGTTGTAGGTATGGGAAAAATGCATGGCCCCTCTTAGTCCTACAACGTAAGACACATCACCCGATATTTTTGTTCGGGGGGTGGGGGTGGGTGATGGATCTTACTGCCTAACTAACGACGCTGTGTAGTGTGTTTTGATGTCGACTAACAGTGTAACGAAAGTCAAATTTCCAGAAATATCACACACAAATGGCAACCAATAACGACGCTTTTCTACAAAGTAAAGTTATAATGTTTTGTCAGACTTTACTTGCCCTGATGTCTTTTCTCTAATAAATTCAAATTCGTACAAAAGAAATGGACCTGTTTTTCAAGTTTCGTAGGCCTACATTTCAGTTGGCTGGAAAGCGATGAAAGCCGGGATTGCCGAAATCGGGTTAAGTTGAAATATTATTCTTTAACGAAACGAACAAAAATATATTATGCCTATTGGAACTGTAAGCAAGGTTTCATTTCGTTCAAGAAAGATATCCCCCACATGATCCTACTTGAACACACTTCGGCGTACCTCGACTACCGTCGCATTTGCAACAAATTCAAATGTATGTCAACGGAACATGAAAATGCGTCCATTTGTTTGTGTCATATTTTTATTCCACCAGGATAAAGACAGCACAGTATGTATATTAGTTACACATAAATTAGTGGAAGAGTGTCGATATGGGCTGCCAAGTGTGTGAGATACTCCTGAAACTTTGACTACTCGTTCCGATGTCAACCGACATCGGAACACACTATACAAGGCCGTTATTTGGGTAGTAAGACATAGCACTAAAACAAAAACAACATGTGCTACGTCTTACATTGTAGTACTAGGCCCCTCGGTGATCCTGGGATGTAGGTGTCGACTAAATGCATGGTCATTGGTGATACAGAGATTTACCTGTGAGCTTAAATCCATGGCCGCTCTGTAATACGGTGATGTAGCTGTGGGCTAAATGCATCGTCACCCTGCAACACGGGGATGTAGCTGTGGGCTAAATGCATGGTCACTCTGCAACACGGGGATGTAGCGGTGAGCAAAATGAACATTCGCTCTGTAATATGGGGATGTAGCTGTGGGCTAAGTGCATGGTCACTCTGTAATATGGAGATGTAGCTGTGGGCTAAGTGCATGGTCACTCTGTAATATGGAGATGTAGCTGTGGGTTAAGTGCATGGCCGCTTTGTAATACAGGGATGTAGCTGTTGGCTGAGTGCATGGCCGCTTTGTTATAGGACACACGGTACTAATGGTATGGAAAAATGGGAACCAGCCTGGAAATGGGTGAACATTAAATAGAGTATATATGGGTTTGGCTGGCCAGGATTGGTTAATAATGTAAGTTATGTTTTAGGAAAAAGAATCTTTTGAGAGCTTATCCTAGTTGTAAGTGAAAAAAATAGAGACATTGTTTTATTGATGGAATTCCAGTCCTTTAACAGTCTTGAGTTTGGAACACTCATTACTAAAATTAGCACCTGACTCTTTGGTGCGGAATTGAAAGCACATGTTTCAAACACATATGGGTCCAGAAAATGCCGCGGCTCATATCCCTTCCTCTACACAGAAGCTGACATCCAGGTTTCATCTATACTGATAAATATAGGTTTGATCATGGGCACTCGGAAAATTTTAAGTCTTTGAATTTGTAATATCATGGTGTTTGCATAGGTTTACTATGGGAATTGAATTAATACCGTGAGTCCTATAATGGGATGTTGCTGTGTTCTAAATGCATAGTCAGTATTACAGAAAATCCTTTATCATTTTTGTGATGGAGATGTAGCTGTGGGCTAAATGCATGGTCGCTCTGTAATATAGGGATGTAACTAGAGTAAATGCATGGTCATGTGGGCTCAATAATTGGTCGCGCTAGTAACACGGGCATGTCGGTGTGGGCTAAATGCATGGTCACTCTCTAATACGGGAATGTGAATGCTGGCTCAATAAATGGTCGCTCTGTAATATGGGGATGTAAATGTAGGCTAAATGCATGGATGATCTGTAATACATGGGTGCAGTCGTGTGTTAAATACATGGTCGCTCTGTAATTCGAAGTTTTAACTTTGGGTTAATTGTATGGTCGCCCTATAATAAGGGGATGAAGGTGTGGGCTAAAAGCATGGTCACTCTGGAATACAGGGATGTGGGTGTGGGCTTAAAGCATGGTCACACTGTAATACAGGGATGTGGTTGTGTGTTCAAAGCATGGTGACTGTAATACAGGGATGTAGTTGTGGGCTAAAAGCATGGTCACTCTGTAATACAGTGGTGTGAGTGTGGGCTAAAAGCATGGTCACTATGTAATACAGGGGTGTGGGCTAAAAGAATGGTCACTCCGTAATACAGGGGTGTGGGTGTGGGCTAAAAGCATGGTCACTGTAATACAGGGGTGTGGGTTAAAAGCATGGTCACTCTGTAATACAGGGATGTGGGTGTGGGTTTAAAGCATGGTCACTCTGTAATACAGGGATGTGGTTGTGGGCTAAAACCACGGTCACACTGTAATACAGGGATGTGGGTGTGGGCTAAAAGCATGGTCACTCTGTAATACAGGGATGCGGGTGTGGGCTAAATGCATGGTCACTCTGTAATACAGGGATGCGGGTGAGGGCTAAAAGCATGGTCACACTGTAATGCAGGGGTGGGGTGGGGGCTAAAAATATGGTCATCCTGTAATACAGGGGTGTGGGGGTGTGGGCTAAAGACATGGTCATTCTGTAATACAGAGGTGTGGGTGTGTGGGCTAAAAACATGGTCATTCTGTACTATAGGGTGTGGGTGTGGACTAAATGCAGTTGATAAATTAGACCGAGAATGTTGTGTTATGTATATTTAATTTAATTGTTTGTTTTTTAGTTTTTAAACATTGTTTTATGTCATTACACGCTATTGTAATGTAACATTGTATGCTGGGCTTGACCTTGTCCAAAACTCAGTTCATTTCTGCTTGACCTGATTGACCTATTTTATTTCTTTTAATGTAAACAACTAATACATAACTAAATTATTCTCTCTGTGTTTGGGCTTGATATCAGGATCATTACTAATAGAAGAAGTAAATATGTTTATTTGGGTCAAAGTTTTGGAGTTTCCTAAGCAAATTATAGATAATCCAGGTTATTGTTTTGTAAGCATCAGGATCATTCTAGAAGGTTATTTTCCATTAGGAAATGTATTTTAAAAAAAAAAATGCTAATTTTGACCTGAGGTCAAGTAAAGAACTATATAATCTTGTAATTGTGAGGACTTGGTCGTTCGTGCTTTAACATCTAGCACTTTCAAGTTGTATATTATATGTTGTGACCAGTAGTTTTGGGCTGGAATCTTTTTCGGTCAAATTATTGAATTCAAGTGATTATTTTCTCTGGAAATACAAAAGTGCCCTGATAAAATTCTTGATTAGAGATATTCACAGGAATTTATAGCATATTCAAACCTGGAATTATATTTCTGCGATTCAACAAAAGACTGTTGACACATAAACACTTTAATAGTTACCACAGACACGTCATCGACTTCAGTTTTGGGATTTTTGTCTGGACCTTACTGAATTTTATTCAGGACTTTGAATTACTAGGACTTGTGTCTGTAATTCTTGGATTATTGTGGGATTTAATTCGCAATACCGTAAATTCTATTATCTCATTTTCACTTTGTATTCTAGGGAAATAAATTATTTGTTAAATTTTACAAAGCTTGTTGTCTTTCACTCTTTTCTGTTACTTATTTTCAGATCATAGACTCGTAACAGTTGATAATTACCAAACCTCTGACAAAACGTCAATTCCCCCATGTACGAAAATTTTCCCAATATACGTAACGACATCGTTCATTTCCCATTAGATGAAAACTTTTACCTCCCCCATCAACGTCATCGTTCCCCCCCCTCCGATATACGACATCGTTCACTCCCCCATATGCGACATCATTCATTTACCGTTACACGGCACAGTTCATTCCCCGTATACAATATCGTTGATTTTCCCATAAGCGGCATCGTTTATTCCTACACATACCACATCGTTCATTCCTCCCATATACGGCATCGTTCACTCCCCTATATACGACATCATTCATTCACCCATATACGGCATCGTTCATTTCCCCTCCATATGGCATCGTCGATTCCCACATATAAAAGTATTGTCGTTCTTCCCCACGCGTGAAGTTCAGATAGTGGGAAAGTATAGTCTTTGTGCTTGCGACGTTTACCGTCACGCCGGATTCCCTTTGTGGTAGTATTCTTCTAGAGGAATATTTTTCTACCAGTCGTTCGCGCCATGTACATATTTTCAATATTTTGCTTTGTTCTTGTATTATACAAGCTGTGAGCATGTTGGTACAGCTGCAGTATCGAATTCCGGTAATGTTACACTTCAAAAATGGGCACAGGATTTATTTTTTTATTTTTTTTATATTTTTGGTCATAAAACTTTGTATCTATACGGTTTCTCTTGTCAGTAATATTCACATTCAGTATTGTTGTAATCATCGCACTAGTTGTCTATGAATAGCATTGTATCTACCTCGGCTAAATATACACAGGGATTGACATATTGACCTTTGTTTTAATATTATCGTATATGAAGCTAAGACGAGACTCAAGAGCTAAAACCAGTTACAAGAATAATGGCTTTTTGAGATTGTAAACATACTGATTTTGGAAGGGAAGCAAAATTCGGCGCCAAATACATAATTGAATCTGTCTGCCATGCTCTTATGCTACCATATCCTATGAAAATCTAATCCCTCTGTACGCCTTTTACTGGGCTTTTGAATGTCTGATGGTATCACAATAATAACTGTTTTATTAAAGTGTCTTAATACTAACCTTTTGTTTAAAAAACATGATATTGCTTTCTTCTCTGCTTCGGCTGGAGTTTGAGATCCTCCTTACTCTGTAAAACTGGAATATTAGAACAGTCTTTCTCGACCTATTTTTATCAATCTGTCCGTCTGCCTTTTAGTCTTTTCCTTGTATTGAAAAACTTGAAGAAATTATATAGCACCCATAAACTATGCATTTGTATGGTATTCACATATTGAGATTGATCATATTTTGTATTTGTTATGTTCTTGTTTATTTTTCATACTTGTTAATGTTGATATCACGTGTCTCGAGACATCAACAAACATGTGTTGCCCTTGCGCTCGATTCTTATTGTCAGTCAGATTCAGTGAAATCTCATTTTACCGGGCATTATGAAACGACACATACTGAGGAAAATGAAAATTTTTCAATATACAGATGTTACTATAAAGTAGGTAAACTCTACAACAACACGATATTTGACCTATCTTGTATTGGCACTGCTATTACTCTTAAAAATACCCTTTAATTTCCATGTGTGCAACTTTAATAGACAAGGAACCCAAAACTAAGCCAATAATAATAATAATAATAATAATAATAGTACAATGTGACATTTGTTTTTGCAAATATTCAAACTTTTATCCATCGTTAAGTAAAAAATGCATTTAATGGAAAAGCGATTTCCTTTATTTTAATATTAGTATTTTATCTATTTTCTGACTTGGAATGTTTATTTTTGACCATACTTTACACCATTTAATGTTGCATATGAACATACATTAGTGTCTGATATTACAATAGTTACCCTCTCACAGAAGCAAAGGAATACAGTAATAAGTTTAGGAAATATTGTCGGATTTAACGGCATATTGATACAAGAAGTGGACCTGGAAGGAAGCTATATTAATTGATAAAAGACATAGAAGAAAGTAAGGTAAGGGTATTAAGAAAAGTTTTGTTAGTAAACAATATAAAGTTTTACATGTGCAATGATGTTTTGCTTAAGCCGTGTATACATTACCAAGAGATAAATTTAATTGGACCCTATCATTACGATATAAAGTGTTACGTTAAATAATGTTGCCGTTTCACCATATGACAATAAATGGTATATAGTCTATAAAAGAAACAGGCTTCCATTACTCTCATGTTACATTGTAATGATCATAATTAACAGTTTATTTCAATTTTTCCCTTTCATTTGTTTACTATTTCATCTTCTTAGCTTTATATATAACAGTATTTTCTTCAAAACATTTTTCCATAAACATTTTATCTTTTCAATAAAATTGCGCTTCAAACATGACATTTTCTGTAAAGTCTGCTATTACAGAATTGTATTCTCCCACGATCATCCATGTACTCTTATATTCCCTAGTCTATCACAAAATGCTAACTTTGTTAGGTTGATGGCTTGAGAAGCTAAAATACACATCACGTACGATCTAATACTTTGATTTAATCTAGATATCCCTTCTTCTGTTAGTCCATTCCTGTCTTGTAGAAAACGTCCATACTAATTTTTCGTCTGATTTTATTTGAGAATAACAATGTTTACGGCTGTATCATATCACCATTCTTTATTCAATTTTGGCTGCTTCATCTCTATCCTGTCTACTTATTTCAACGTCAGTCATTAGCTCTTTATTTTGTAATAAGTTATATGTCCATTAATAACAGTTCACTTCTTCATTTTTAGATATCTCCAATCATGACATGGACAGGTATTGAAGTTGTTTGCAGATTATGTTAAACTATTTTAGATTTACAATCCCATTTGTTGGATTAAAATATTGGTATCAGGTATTGGTATCTTACACTCAGAGTATCATAGTTCCGTAAAACAATTCCTGATTGGGTAGTATTCATCTTCGCTAGCCAAGGTTCCGATAACCCTATCTACACCTTGGCATATCGAGCAGATATGTCTGTGCTTCGGGTCTGCGAATTTCATTGGATGCGGCGGCAAACCACCACATCCAATCAAAATTATGTTGTTCAAATTTGAACACTGTTCCTACTTGTTCGAGACAAGGGGAGCACACAACTTGAATGGACTGATAAATAAGCAATTTTCCAGTGTCGATCCGTGTTTGCACAAATACCTTTCACTCAAATACACCTGTAATGGCTTCTCTCTGGTACATAGTAATACTTTCGATGGAAACCTTACAAAGTATCCTTTTTAGGTGAATTGCAACCACCGTTTTTGGCGGATGTACAATGCACCATGCTATTGATTAGTTGGTATTATATACTAAGGGAGGCAACACATGAAATCCAATAGATGTCCCTAGGACAAAGCACCAATATAGCTGTTCGATCCGCCAAGGTGTACATAGGGTTATCGGAACCTTGACTACCGAAGATGGGGTAGTATTGTATCTGAGAACATGCCCAGTCTGTCATATACTCGTTCTGGTTGAGGACTTTGCGAGTAACATTATCAACATTGTTCCCAAACTCTGCGAGTGTATACAGGATTCACGGTACTAATTCAGTTCTCACAGTAAACCTATGCAAACACCATGATATTAAAAATTCAAAAACTTTAAATTTCTGAGTGTTCATGAGCAAAGCTATATTTATCAGTATAGATGAAACCTGGATGTCAGCTTCTGTGTAGAGAAAAGGATGTGAGCCGCGGCATTTTCTGGACCTACATGTGTTTGAAACACGTGCTTTCTATTCCGCACTAAAGAGTCAGGTGCTAATTTTAGTAATGAGTGTGCTCATGCTCAAGACTGTTAAAGGACAGAAATTCCATCAAGAAAACAATGTCTTTAATTTTTTCAGTTACAACTAGGATAAGCTCTCAAACGATTCTTTTTCCTACAAAATAACTTTCATTGTCAACCAATCCTGGTCACCCAAATCCATATGTACTCTGTTTTATGTTCACCCATTTCCAGGCTGGTTCCCATTTTTCCATACAGTTAGTACCGTGTGCTCTATATCCACCCTTGATTTTCTTGACAGACCTATAGTAGTTCAATGGATAAGTAAGCAATGTGCATAGTTCTGCTTGTCAAAGATTACATTAGAGAATATTAAATTATATTGCAAGTTAATGTTCGCCTATATAGCAATGTTGCATTCCAGGGAACATTTAAGTATTTGAGCTTTATTTAAGAAAATCAGAAAATATATTAAAATAAAGCTGTCTAATAAGAGTCACCTTTTCTAATATAACCATTTATCTCTCTTCAGTTTAATACTGAAATATATTACCAGCCTTGTCATATTATGTAATTAATGAGTAAAAAGTCAAGGTGACCATCTATATGTACATGTATTATTACAGAAAAAGAGATTTAAATGACAGAAATGACCTAAAATTCCTAAACTAAAACTAAAGTAAGGTAGACATAAGTCCATTAAAATGCAAAATATGAAGTTTCAAAACTGAAAGAAATTAATGGGATGCAAAGTCATGAGAGATCATCACCATTAAGCATGGTGAAAGAGACCTAAGTGACAATTTCTGAAGCATTATGTTTCAAAACACAACTAGGAAATATCATATTGCTTCCTATAATTACTATATAAATGGTAAATTGTATGACCTTTATATATGTGATTACATAGATATAAACCAATGTGCAACACACTCCACCTAACATGGTCAAATCTACACACTGTACACCCTCCCCCCTTCTTGGCAACAGTTGATATATCTGAATATGTGTTTAATATACCACTGAAAGTCACTCTGTGGTTTACATAAGGTATTAATTTTACTTGTTATGCACAAATAAAACCATATGATTGCATTTATAGTAAAATTAATTACACTTGAATATGTGGAGTCACTGTATTGCTGTAGCTGTCTATAGGACTCACGGTACTAATTCAATTTCCATAGTGAACCTATGCAAACACCATATTAAAAATTCAATAACTTTAAATTTCTGAGTGCTCAAGAGCAAACCTTTATTTATCAGTATAGATGAAACCTAGATATCAGCTTCTGTGTAGAGAAAAGGATATGAGTCGAGGAATTTTCTGGACCTACATGTGTTTGAAACATGTGCTTTCATTTCCGCACTAAAGAGTCAGGTGCTAATTTAAGTAATGAGTGTTCCAAGCTCAAGACTGTTAAAGGACTGAAATTTCATCAAGAAAACAATGTCTTTATTTTTTTCTAGTTACTGCTAGGATAAGCTCACAAAAGATTCTTTTTCCTACAAAATAACTTTCATTATCAACCAATCCTGGCCACTCAAACCATATATACTCTATTTTATGTTCACCCATTTCCAGGCTGGTTCCCATTTTTCCATACAATTAATACCGTTTACCCTATAACAACTTTTTCGTGTTCTTTGCTGGTTCATCTAGACTAGCGTTCATGAACTGCACGCTGTCAATAAACTTGAGATAACCTAGTGAAAAGACATGTACTGTTCCATATTGTTTGGAACGCAACTGATTCTGTTGGTACTGTCCAAAGTACTTGACAATCAGACGTGAATCATATCTCAGGTTATACAACACAGCAGGAATAAACTCAGGTCTTCAGAGTTTTAGATTATTAATATTGTGTGATGTACCTTTGTATTTTCCAGCTGAGTGATCATGATCTTTGACTTTGTTAGTACCAAGAACCTATCTACAGATGTTAATGTGACAAAGCTTGCATAGTTGATGTTATGTTGTTTGGTCATCACAAGTGGAGAGCTGACGCTACCGATATCCGCAACCTCTACCAGCAGCATGTCGATAAACTGTTTCACAACACCAGCGACTTTGAGTCCTTAAGCTTTACTTGTATTATCTTGCAAACAAATCGACATGAAACGTGCTCTTGATACTGTCTTGTTTAGGACTGGCTCGGATTATTATCAGCCCCGGCTGTTGGTATCAGCAATGACTCGGTCTCGTAAAATAATAGCTGGCACAAGCGCAGTCCGTTAAATGTTTGTAAATTTAAACTCACGTTCTTCTGGTTTGGGTAAAAACGGAAACACCTCTTGCACACATCAAACCCATGATGTTCTAGACGCTTATGAAATGTGTATCCATACCAACATTGTTTGCAATAATATTGATTTTTGCTGTATTGGCTGCTCATCAACCTGGAAAAGGTTTTAATCTAGCAGTAATTTCCATCCGACGTAGAGTAAATCATCGAAATGATCATACGCGTGCTTGGATATCAACACACAAAGAAAACGTTCACTGAGATGTAATTGAGCTTTTCGAAAACTTTTTTGTTGATTTAGTTGCACTGGAAATTCTATTCCTGTAAAGTTTAACGTATCTGAATACAGTGAGTAGATACTAACACGATTGGGATTTTTTGTTTTAGCAGGATACAGCGTGGATAACACTGCCTACATGAAACACTTGTCATTGTTTTCGACGTTTATACAGCTTTTAATCCTTACAGGAAACTCCAGATTCGAATTGCTGCTTACGGATTAAACATATACGTTGATAACAGCGTCAGTAATACCACCCACCCTCCAGATCCTTCTCTGTATAATTTTCAATGCTCGGTTCGTGTACACAGAATATGCTTTTGACTCTATAATGCTTTTCACATGATTTTCTTTGCTTTACAGGTAAAAGCAGGTGCTGTTTCTACTCCATCCAGATTGGTAAAACGCACAGTGATCGCGATTCTGTATTTGATTTCCTTGTGCGTTCTCAGATGAGCATCACCGATCTGCCTGATACTCTGTTCAGAAAGTGCTGCTAGCTGATCTAACGTTATTACATCGTTAAACCGAGCTTGATAACTCCTGTCGTATCCATCAATGGCTTCTTCACGCTTGGTATAGCAAATTATAGTCATACTAAATATTAACCTTTATTTGTCTAACAGCCAGTTTTATTACTACATATTTTGTTAGTCATGTTCTTATTTCGCTGCTAATTATCATTGATTACTCTGTCAGTCATTATTCTTGACTCATTGGACTTCTGTTTTGATGCAGTTGTACTCGTTCAATCAACTTCTGGTTACTCAACAGTTCGTCTGAGTAATCTTTTGAATTCCAACGTTGTCCAGGCGTCTACACTGTTAGACTGTCAAGAATATTTTCAATTTTCCAGCACCGCTGAATCTAACTATGACTGAGATATTCCTGGTAGGAAACAACAGATGTGCATACACAATTCCGTCTTCGATCTCATCATAATTTTCTACGTGGCATCTGTAGATGTAGATGTAGATAATTTTATACTATCGGATTAAATAAAAGCAGGTTTTCTATAACAGCTTGCAAAATTTTGTTCGACGATGATGGTGTGCTGATTGAGCAGGAGTATGAAGAACAAGAAGAGGACTGAATTATAGTTGTTGTTGTTGTTGTTGTTCGTCCATCGGTGTCGATGAGGATCATTCAATGTCATCGATTCACTGGGGGGTGGGTCCGGAGATGGCTGATCAGTCGAATCAGGGCCCGGAAGAGTCGGTTGCAGTGGGGACATGGATGTACAGGTTGCTGACTGGACGTTGCGGAACTGCTGTTCCTGGATTTGCGCAGAGCACGTTTTTCAGCTGCGTCCACCAGTCTTTTCTGCTCAAAGGCTTCTGCACCGGCATTGACTTGACTGCGCCAAGCAGATCGATCAGCAGCGACACTCTCTCAGTTGTCAGGGTCAATGCCAGAGTTTTTCAGCGAGGCCTTGAGGGTGTCCTTGTACCTCTTCTTTTGACCACCGTGAGATCTCTTGCCTTGCTGTAGCTCTCCATAGAACACCTTCTTGGGTAGGGGTTCTTCAAGCATGCGGAATTGTGCCTTGCACAGCATGGTGTGGATGCTTGTCATGCCAGCCTGATTGATCACCTGTGAGTTCGGTACCTTGTCCTGCCATCTGATCTACAGCAGTTTTCTCAGGGAGGTCAGGTGGAAGTGGTTCAGTCTTTAAACATGGCGGCTATACACAGTCCAGGTATCGCAAGCATAGAGGAGGGTGGGGAGAACAACCGCTGAGTAGACTTTGAGTTTGGTGGCAAGCCTTATGCCTCTCCTATCCCAGACATTTGAGCGGAGCCTGCCAAATGCTACGCTGGCTTTGGCAATCCTGGTGTTGACCTCATCGTCTATGTGGACTGCTTGTGAGAGGGTGCTACCGAGGTATGTGAACCTGTCCACATTTTTGAGCTTTTGGCCATTGACAGTGATAGATGGTTCCATGTAATCTTCTCCAGGAGCTGGCTGATGCAGAACCTCGGTCTTGCAGGTGGAGATGGTGAGTCCGAAGTTGGTGAACGCTGTGAAAAAGAGGTCCATGCTCTGTTGCATGCCTGCCTGCGTGCTGGAGTTGAGGGCACAGTCATCTGCAAGCAGGAAGTTTCGAATGTTCTCAACTTGGACTTTGGTTTTGGCTTGAAGCCTCCTCAGGTTGAACAATTTCCAATCCAGACGGTATCGGAGACCGACTCCCACATCACTGTCCTTGAAAGCATCCACCAGCATGGCGGAGAACATAAGGCTGAAGAGAGTGGGGGCTAAGACGCATCCTTGTTTCACACCATTCGTAACGGCAAAGGGTTCGGAATAGTTACTCTGGTCCTGGACTCTGGCAAACTTGCTATCATAAAATTGCTTCACCATTTCGATGAGGACTTGTGGACATCCAAATTTGGCCATGATCTTCCAAAGACCTTCCCGGCTGACAGTGTCGAATGGCTTAGTCATGTCCAGGAAGGTGGTGTAATAGCTGGACATTTTGTTTCTGACACTTTTCTTGCATCTGCCTGGGAGCAAAGATCATGTCGATGGTGCCTCTCTCCTTTCTGAAGCCACACTGACTTTCTGGCAGTAGGCCATGATCTAGGTGCTCTGTGAGTCTATTCAGCAGTAGCCTGGCGAGGACCTTGCCTGCGATGCAGAATAGAGAGATTCCTCTATGGTTGCCGCAGGATTGGCGATTTCCTTTGCGTTTGTAAATGTCGATGATGGATGCATCTTTGAATTCCTGGGGTATGCGTTTCTGCTTCCACATCCCACAAAACATTTCTGTTAGTCTATCCACTAGCTTAGGCCCACCAGACTTGTAGATCTCAGCTGGGATGGAGTCTGCTCCTGGAGCTTTCCCACTAGACAGGAGCTCAAAGGCCTTATGAATTTCCAGCACTGATGGAGGGTCAGCCAATCTTTCGTTGATCTCCACCTGGGGTAGACGGTTGATCACTTTATCGTTGATGAAAGAGGGTCTGTTGAGGACACCGTCAAAGTTTTCCACCCAGCGATCCAGTATCTTCTCCTTCTCGGTTATGAGAGTGCTGCCATCGGAGCTCAAGAGTGGAGCTGTGCCTGATATTACTGGGCCATACACATCATGAAGAGAACTTGTCTTTAGGTTCCTCAGAGTTGGTCATGGTTGGTTCATAAACACTAATGAGTGTGGCTTGCTTTTTTCCAGGTAAGGGTAGCTTCAGCATTATTATCCGGTCATTAATTCCCTTTGGTAAGCTGGAGATCTTATTCACCAGACTCGATTGGACAGCGAAACTAACTCCAGACTCACGACGTTCATCGGTGCCACGTCCACTCCAGAAAAAGATGTAGCCAGCTCCAACTTCAGTCAACTGGCCCTCGTCGGCCAAGCGAGTTTCACTTAGGGCTGTTATCTCTATCTTGTAGCGAGCAAGTTCTCTTGCAATTAGGGCAGTTCTTCTCTCTGGTGTGTCAGCCTCTGCACGATCCAATATAGTGCGTATGTTCCACGCACCAAGAGTGAGGGGAACCTTTCGGGTTTTCTTTGTGTTTCGACCGCAAGAATGGGATTCCCTCCAGCTGCGGTAAGCTGGTTGGGGTAGTTGAAGCAGGCTTTTTATAAGGCACCTTTTTCTGCCCCTTCCTCAGGCTATGGAGGTAAGCAGCGCTATCCTGAAGAGGTCTGCTTAGTCGCTCAGACAGCTGCCAAAATCCATTTCTGCTTCAGGTCAGTGGAAGACGACCCTATGGCCTGAGCCGCCGGCATGCAGGTCCACCACTATGGCTGCCAGTACATCCACACCTGCCGCGTCGCAGCTTGCCCATCGCCGCAGGACTTGGGCACGGGTGATGACATAAATGACTTGCGCTTGAGTTGGATTAAAGTGAGGGAGAGTTGCGCTGCGTCAGCCTCACTCTCTCGTCCAGGCCCCACTTTGTCCAGTGGCAAGACGTTGTCGAGACGGCTGGAATGGAGACTGGATGCAGAGGATGACCAAGGTGTCCTGTGTGTCTTGCCGTGCTCTTAGCGCTCCACGTCGCTTTGCTGGGTCCGCCTTCCTGCCCGTTGACCAGCTGGTAGTTCCTCCGCGCAGTCCACCGGGTCCAGTCTTCACATGCTATGGGTGACAAGCCCTAACTCACCGAGGGTTTGAGACTCGTCGGCTACCTTCAACCTGGTTTAGCCGGCAAGTCGAAGCCGTTGCCCGTGGTGTGGCCGCTGCGCATGCTACAGCTTCTTGGAGCCACAGGTGAGAGCTGAGCACCAAGTGGGGACCAAAGATGGACTAGCTACTCCCAAAGGAGTACGACTGCTACCCCCACCAGAGGTACTACCCATCCATGAGCACCCCTTACACCACGAATTCTAGTAGAGGAAGGTAATGAGCATCAAATCAGTATTACAAGCCCTCCCAGCGATAAACTCGCAAGTATGATATGAGAACAAGCTTGCGAGGTTTAATCTGACAAATGAGCAGCGAATCAGATTTGACGAGCTGTTTAAGATATTCTACGGAAGGAATATTCCTGGTAGAAAATGTTCATCGAGTCTGACTTTCTATTCAATACAAATCTTTGGAATGATGGGTCTGCAGGATAAAGCCGCGTGGTGTAAACCAATCACGTCTAAGCATGTGTTATCGGATTATGGAAAATATACCGCGAGGATAAGTCTGAATACTTGTAGTAGGAACCCATGAATTAAAATCAGTAGAATACCAACTCTATTTTTTTGACAAATGACTTATTGCCGCGTTTTCTTATCAATCATTCATCCTCAAAACATCATGCGCTGTCGTATGTCGTTCTTTTTCGTAAAATGAGCCCATGACTGGTTCTCCTCATAGATCTTTTATTTTGTAAGTTTTTGGAACAGTTTAAAGATCACGCTGACGATAAATACTTATTTTGTCCAGTTAGGTGCGTATTCTTTTTCAAATACACGTTTTCACCTCAGAAATTCTTACATGATCGCCAACGTTATAATTGTGTCTGTAGTGAAGCGCGTCTGCTGTGTTTTGGTCCCTGGCACGTGTTGGAGTCAGTTTAATACTGCGATGCTTAGCGTCATTACAAGCAGAAATAGTGTGCGTCGAGTATTTGTGTACTCCGTGTTTCTCTAACCAGTCCTCGAGGGTAGAATTCTCCTCCATTATCCACCCAACGCTTGCTAGACGTAACCCCGATTGACCCAAAAGCGTCTTTGACAGCTATTGCAGTTTCATTCTTGAGAATAATGTCTCATGCGAATTTGCTGTACGCATCAATAACATTTAGGACATATTTGTATCCATCATTGGCTTTTACATACCCTGAAGTCAAAAAGATCAACTGCGTGGACATCAACAACTACATTTTCTATTACTCTAAGACGGTGAACGTTTTTCTTGGGGGGGGGGGGGTGCACCAGACAGATGCCCCCCCCCATTTAAAAAAAAAAATAAAAGTGTTTTCATGTGTTAATGTATCCCCCTAAGGTGTGTTG
>JAECUM010019308.1:0-16854 GCA_016617855.1 Megalonaias nervosa | reverse complement strand
AGAGAGAGAGAGAGAGAGAGAGAGAGAGAGAGAGAGAGAGAGAGAGAAAAGGACATGTGTTTTGTTCCTAGTGGACTGAAAGAACGAATTTGATACGTGTCACGGAATGGTATAAATCCCTTTATTTATTAAATCCATGTACTCGGGTTTCGTTTTTTTGTGTACAATGATACCCGAGGGTGATTTATGTATATTATGCAATATCTCGAAACAGTGAGTATGGTTCATCCTATGCCGCACGTGCGAAGTGCTCTCGATGGGAAAAACCGTATACTTCCAGCTCAGACGATGTAGGGTTGCATTGTCTGTGTATCAATGCCTCACCGTAAGACTAAATATTTACATTACGGAACGTCTTGTCAGTGAGCAGTCTACTTAAGGACTTGCACATCTTCAGCTATAGAGGTATGTGAGTTATTTATTAATGTCTTATGTATATTATAAGTTATTACTATTGTACTACTACTACTTGTCAGTAAGCAACGAAACGGACTTTGAATTAAGGCCATGGAGCAAGAATATTAAAAGAAATTAATGAAATGCAAAATAAATGGAATACAATATGCGATGATGAGATTCCTTCCTGTTGAGCAGGGAGAAAGGACAGATCGACAAAATTGCGATATTAAGACTCCTTCCAGTGGCCAGGGAGATAGGACACTCGCCATACTGTATGGATTAAAAGATGACTTAACGCAATGGAAAACGGACTTATGATTCAGAAATTCTTAAACTACTTAAACGAATGCGAAGAACACTTATTAAACAGTTTAATATTATTAATTTAACTTTACCAATAAATATTATAGCTACATTTTCAAAATTTATTGATTACGATTAAATTGACTAAACTAAACAATTATACATGTATTACTTTAATAAATTATTATTAAATTATTAAATTATTAGTAACCTAACTATAGTCACTTAATATTATATTTACAATCAAAATTGTCATTCATGTATTAGACAAGAAACTCGTGGCACCTGAGCTAGTGTTCACGTGATCGCGAAAGCGTAGTGTGAATGCTGCTCGTGCCTAATTAAGATCTCAGACAACCTATGCGCAAAGCATAAACAGTATAATACATATCTATTTATTAAAAATATAAAAATATACTTAATAGAAATTAAATCTGAATTAATTTAATTTAGCTTTTGTTTATTAAACTTTAGACTTATAGAAAACTATGATTATGAATTAAATAACAACTCCAGAAATTTGATATATTAGAAGAAATAAAAGATTTGAATGGTGTACAAACCCTTACTCAAAATTTAATAAAAACGAAATTTAATAAAATTAATACAAGAAACACACACATATGGAAACAAACATGAACACATAAAATACTTTAACTTTTGTCACAATGGGGTTACTCAAATGATGTCAATCTGAGAGTAACCACACCAATAAAACTTAAGGACTTGCACATCTTCAGTTATAGAGGTATGTGAGTTATTCATTAATTTCTTATGTATATTATAAGTTATTACTATTGTACTACTACGTTTATTTTTGTATATTTTCTATGTAGCATCGGCTTACGTAGTATAATGCAAATATTTTCTATTCTTGTTTGTGACTTAGCAAGAGATTTATATTAGCAATATAAAGTTGCATTTTTAAGAAACGTTTAGTACCGTAGGAATCTTATCGAACACGGGTAGGTTCACTTCTGAACCTGTTTATTGCTTTGTAATGTTGTGCCGATAATGTAATTTGTGTAGCTTACCGTATATAACGTCATTACGTGTTATCGTATATAACCGTGTCATGCATAGTACACGGTGTTAGATGTATTTTCAAGTGATCGTAGTCGACGAGGTACCAGCTGTAGAGCTAACCACAGAAGTTGACCATAGCAGCTGTAAAGCTGAACCATAGCAGCCGTAGAGCTAAATGAACAGTGTTGCTGGTCGAGTAGCAGGTGATCGGTGGAATGACCTGGCATTACCGGAGGTATGTGGCCAATTTCAGAGCGATTGCGAGGACGTTGTGAGACCTTACCAAGAAACGGGCCCCGAGTAAAGTTATTTGGACGGATGCGTGTGAGTACGCTTTCCTAACGCTGAAGGATAGGCTGACATCCGACGCTGTTGTCCGTCTACCGGATCTGTCCAAAGACTTCGTGCTCCGCACTGACGGGTGTGACACGGGCCTGGGAGCAGCACTACTGCAAGAGCACAAGGGGACGCTTTTTCCCGTCGCGTACGGCAGTCGAAAACTGTCTGCTGCCGAGAAGAACTACTCCGTATCAGAGAGGGAATGTCACGGAATCGTGTTCGGGATATCATGGTTCGAGCTGTACTTATACGGGAGGAAGTTCATATTGGAGACCGACCAACAAACCCTCGCGTATCTCGCGCAGGAAAAATTGTCGAATGGACGCTTGATGCGATGGTCGCTGTTCTTAGAGCAGTACCAGATGCAGATCAGATACGTGAAAGGAACCGAGAACGTAAGTGCCGATTTCATGAGCAGGAGCGCTGAAACGGCATAGATCGCTCAGCAGATAACCGTATGTTGTGTGTATATCCGTGTCCGTAGTCAGCGTATTGCATCATTATGATTTTGTTTCTTTTATTGCGTGTAGTAACGCATATTTGCATTTGGAACAATTTTGGGGGAATAAGATCCCGATTTTATTCTCAAGCGTGGGGGGTGTCACGTTTGCTAAGCACCCAGCTAAAGTCATGGATAAGATATAATCTACCTGTCTTGCGAATATTACCGCAACCTTGTGTTTGATCTCTAAAGATTGCCGGGGGGTTAGTTTTGAACTCTTACACAAGGTTACCATGACCAGCCAGAGACCGGAACTTGAGTCGGCATGAGCGACAGGTCGTGTTATTTAACAAAGGCTTGCCTTTATCACACCTCTGTTAAACGTTTGTTCCAGGAACAAAAGGAAAGTTGACGGGGTGAACAGGGCGTGTTCTTATCCGTCCCCACGTTGACAGACAGCGAGAGGGACATTGTCCTCTAAGCTTGATTGGATCGGTCCACAGCGATATCCAATCAAAATTGAGATAGATTACAATTCAGACCTGAATGATACCTTCCGAAATCGTAAGAGCACTTTAGTATTCGCCTGTAAGGAATTGAGATCAATAGGGTTTACTCCGAGAAAGAAGCCACTCGTAATCTGGCTGCAGAACTTAGAGTAGATTCTAAGGAAAGACAAAGCTTCAAAAAGGTCAGTAAGTTTTTTGTTCAATTTTTGCAGAATATTACGGCATCATAATTGTAATTATTTGTAGTATGTACACTTAATTACTAGGATCGTTTAGTATGTAAAATTACCTTTGTAGTGTTTAGTTTACACGCGTATTTGAGAAATGGGCTTGAGCTTAAGTAGAGAAGTATTAGATGCAAGGCGGAATTATGCAAATTGTTAGCTTGTGGTCAGAATTAATTTTGTACTTCGCTGTTAGGTTACCTAGTAGTAAACCAGTGCATTTATTACTGAGTTATGTTAGAATTTACACAAACTTGAATTGTGAATTTGGAAACATGGTTGATGTATAAGATTAGTTACTATGGACGTATGCATATATCAGAGCATGGACATTTGAATATTTGCATCCTTTGCATGAGTTGTAAGGTAAAGAAATGCGTCTGATTATTGTGATATTGTTTAGTATAGCGGGATTAGGAATATGTACTGATGTGACTGAATTTATTGATGTATGAATAAGAAGTAATTGATACCGTGCTGTATCATGAAGTTTGTTTTACTATACAAGAACGTATGGGTATCTCGATGTCAATGAATGCGTGACCGAAGAAATTTAATAGCCGTTATCTGATGATAGGCTGTGTGTAGTGCGAGATGAGAGGACTAAGAAAAGTTATTGTACCGTCCTTGTGTTTTCACAGGAAGGTTTTTAGGGGACAGAACTTCCGGTTCCATTGGGTCCCAAGTCTTCAAGAGTTGGAGACGGGATTGAGATTGTAGCCGAAACAGTCGAAGTCGACAGAAGTGTAGTCGTGGGAGAGGAATTGGAAGAGGAGGAGAAGGAGTCTACAGAAAGTCGAGGAGGAGGAGGAGAAGGAATTTAGAGAAAGGTTGGAGAGCAAGAGGAGAAGGAATTGGGAGAAATAGGAGAGAGAAAGGATACAACAGATGAGTAGAAATACAATGACAGGTGGAAATCAATCTCGCACTCCTAATCAAGTGATGCAATAGGCTTATAAAAGAGTCGAGCGCAAGGAATGTAATTGGAAATTTGAGTCATTTGATTATTGAATTGTTATTAAATTTTTATTCATTGAATTTCAACCTTTTTTGTATATTTAACCATCTAACGTCGGCATTGCCGGCTGTGTGCTCGGAGTTTAATATCTCTCTTGCACTAAATTTAACTTCCAACAAAATAGAGCCAAGATCACGCATCAGGATTCTAAAGTGGTATGGAAACCTGACACTTCGTACAAGTTCAACGACAAAGGGTTGACTACGAATGAGGATCCTCAAAAGTCTCTACAACGAGTTAAGTCACCAGAGAAGGCCAGACTCTTTGTATCAGAACAAATGAACCAAACTGTGCATACAAAAATTACTTGAGGTCATACGCCGTCAAATAATTGAAATATTTTATACGTATCATTCACATTATTAAAATATTTAATTTTCTGTTCTACAACACGCAAACCATTCATTTTTGCAATTTTTAAATTGTCCTGACATTTTTAGGTCCTCGCTAAATTCAATATGATTTGTTTATTCTTTTATTTGCAAAAAATAAATTGTAAATTTTAATTTTTACAACGAACTTTTTAATAGTTTCCAACAGTCCTTCCTATAATTTACATATTTTGGGAAAACGTTTTGTTTTTTCTTCGATAAATTCCCTATCAGCTTGAAAATTTCAGTATAACGTTTATTCTCGATCATATTTAAACTCTTCTAGATCTCTCTTAGTCTCCGCTAATGTTGGTACTACTTTAAATCTGGGCCAACATTTTTACATTGTTACGTGTCTAGGCTCTTACAAAAAGTAACAAGAAAAGAGTGAAGACAACAAGCTTTGTAAAATTTAACAAATAATTTATTTCCCTAGAAAACCAAGGTAAAAATGAGAAAAAGGATTTACGGTTTTACGAATCAAATCCAAAATTAATCCAAGAATTAAAAAATAGAAGTCCTATTATTAAAAAGTCCTAAATGAATCTGAGTTCAAGTCCCGATGAAATTCAAAATGGAGGGCGATGACGTATGCAATAGTCAGCGTTGTACTGATGTGTCAACAATTCCTTGTTGAATCTCAGAAAATAATATTCCAGTTTTGAATTCCGAATAAATTTCAATGAATGTCTTTGTCCAAGAATTTTGTATGAGCACCTGAATTTCCAGAGAAAATAATCACTTTAAATTGAATAAAATCAAATTTCAACTCAAACTGGTCACAACATATGTTTAAAGCCCGACTGGCAAATTCTTATTATAACAGGAGTTATAAGACTAACTAAAACGCAAAACAGATGCCTGTATGAAATTCACATGGCCACCCAACAACGTAGAAGCTTTTTACATGCTTAACATCATGTACTCTCAGTATGGCCTTAACTGAAATCAATGGTTCTTACTCTCGGAATGAAATAAAAAAAAATTAAAAATAGTTGTTTACCAGAACCCTTACTAGTCCTGAATCAAGGTCAGCAACTAGATACAGTGTTTCTACTACTGGTTGTTTATCAGTAAAATAAAAAAAGTCAGGTCAAACAGAACTGAATTTTCTGGACAATTTTAAATCCAGTAAATAAAGTTACATTACAATAACACGTAATGAATAAAACAAATTTAAAACTAACAAACAAATAATTAAATTACATATACATAACAACATTTACCCGGATTGTTTTTATTCAGTCTCTGCGTAAGTCACTGACAGTTCGGAAGTTAAGTAATACTTTTAGTCTAGGTTATTCGAATCTAATATTTCGGATTTTTTTTGTCTAGTCTCCGTTAACGGCCAAGATCGTTTCGGAAGTTTAGTACTACTTTCAGTCTCCTCCATTACGATCTAATATTCCGGAGTTTTTCTAGTCCCGGTAACTTCCGTGGCAGTTTCAAAGTTTAGTACCACTTTTGGTAACCCCGTTTTAGTGTTGAGTTGGTTCCCTTCATTGGTACAATACACGGACATATACTGACACATCCAACATTTTCTCACCCATTTGCCAGAGAAATCACGGAGCCCCAGAGAGGACACGAGGTAAAAATATTTTGTTCCCTCAAATTAATATTTCGTTGCCTCAAAATAATAATTCGTTCCCTCAAATTAACATTTCTTTCCCTCAGATTGGTAATTCGTTCGCACAAGTTATTTTTTCCCCTCAAGTTATTATTTACTCGTTCCCTCAAGTTAATAATTTATTCCCTCAAGTTAGCATTTCGTTCCCTCAAAATAATAATTCGTTCCCTCAGATTAGTATTTCGTTACCTCAAAATATTAATTTGTTTCCTCAAGTTAGCACTTCGTTCCCATAAAATAATAATTCGTTCCCTCAAATTAATATTTCGTTCCCTCAAGTTATTATTTTGTTCCCTCAAGATAATAATTCGTTCCCTCAAATTAACATTTCGTTCCCTCAGATTGGTAATTCGTTCGCACAAGTTATTATTTTGTTCCCTCAAGTTATTATTCGTTTACTTTATGTAATAGATTATTGCATTACAATGGCGGAAGCTGGTGTCAGAATTGAGCTTATTAAGTTCTACTTCAAACTAGGACTTCTTTATAAAGACATCATCACTGTTCTTTTCAGTTCAACATGGGATTACCATCAGTGAACGCCATCTAAGATGCATACTAAAATTTAGAGGTCTTTCAAAGCATAAAGAGTACAGCCATGTAGGAAATGTCGTATTATTTATATCCAATGAAATCAATCGTTCAGGTCAGTTACATGGATATCGATGGATGCACACAAAATGTGTGGCTAATGGCTTAAAAGTGAGAAAAGAAGACGTGCGACTCATTCTCTCCAAGTTGGATGCTAATGGGTGCCAGGCTAGAAGAGCACGACGTCTCAATCGACGGGAATATTTTGCCAAAGGACCAAATTATATCTGGCACATTGATTCGTGTAAGTTGAAGCCGTACGGATTCTGTATAAATGGATGTATCGACGGATATTCAAGAAATATTGTATGGCTTTATGTGTATCATAATTCCAGCGATCCAAAAATCATCGGTGGTTATTTTATAAGTACTGTTGGAAAATTAGGTGGAGTACCCACTCTCGTAAGAAGCGACCTTGGAACTGAAAATTGTTACGTCAAGACTTTCCAGCGTTTTCTGAGGAGAAACAGGCAAAATGAACACGTTAATGAAAATGCATTCTTAGAAGGTACTAGTACCCATAACCAGAGGATCGAGTGTTGGTGGGGACATTTTCGAAAACAATGTGCAGAATTCTGGATTGACCTCAAACAGAACTGAATTAATTTTCTGGACAATTTCAAATCCAGTAAATAAAGTTACATTACAATAACACGTAATGAATAAAACAAATTTAAAACTAACAAACAAATAATTAAATTACATATACATAACAACATTTTTCCCAGATTGTTTTTATTTAGTCTCTGCGTAAGTCACTGACAGTTTGGAAGTTTAGTAATACTTTTAGTCTAGGTCATTCTAATCTAATATTTCGGATTTTTTGTCTAGTCTCCGTTAACGGCCAAGATCGTTTCGGAAGTTTGGTACTACTTTCAGTCTCCTCCATTATGATCTAATATTCCGGAATTTTTCTAGACCCGCTAAATTCCGTGACAGTTTCAAAGTTTAGTACGACTTTTGGTCAACCCCGTTTTAGTGTTGAGTTCGTTGCCTTCATTGGTACAATACATAGATATTTACTGACACATCCAACATTTTCTCACCCATTTGCCAGAGAAATCACGGAGCCCCAGAGAGGACACGAGGTAAAAAATATTATTTCGTTCCCTCAAATTGGTAATTCGTTCGCACAAGTTATTATTTTGTTCCATCAAGTTAGCATTTCGTTCCATCAAAATAATAATTCGTTCCCTCAGATTAGGATTTTCTTCCCTCAAATTAATATTTCGTTACCTCAAAATAATAATTTGTTTCCTCAAGTTAGCATTTCGTTCCCACAAAATAATAATTCGTTCCCTCAAATTAATATTTCGTTCCCTCAAGTTATTATTTTTTTCCCTCAAGATAATAATTCGTTCCCTCAAATTAACATTTCGTTCCCTCAGATTGGTAATTCGTTCGCACAAGTTATTATTTTGTTCCCTCAAGTTATTATTCGTTTTCTCAAATTAATAGTATGTTCCCTCAAGTTAGCATTTCGTTCCCTCAAAATAATCACTCGTTCTCTCAAATTAATATTTCGTTCCCTCGGGTTACTATTTTGTTCCCTCAAGATAATGATTTGTTCCCTCAAAATAAGAATTTGTTCCATCAAGTTATTATTTCGTTCCCTCAAAAACTCTGGTGGATTAACAATTTGTTCCCTCTGTACACTTTTATGTAATAGATTATTGCGTTACAATGGCGGATGCTGGTGTCAGAATTGAGCTTATTAAGTTCTACTTCAAACTAGGACTTCTTTATAAAGACATCATCACTGTTCTTTCAGTTCAACATGGGATTACCATCAGTGAACGCCATCTAAGATGCATACTAAAATTTAGAGGTCTTTCAAGGCATAAAGAGTACAGCGATGTAGGAAATGTCGTATTATTTATATCCAATGAAATCAATCGTTCAGGTCAGTTACAAGGATATCGATGGATGCACACAAAATGTGTGGCTAATGGCTTAAAAGTGAGAAAAGAAGACGTGCGACTCATTCTATCCGCGTTGGATGCTAATGGGTGCCAGGCTAGAAGAGCACGACGTCTCAATCGACGGGAATATTTTGCCAAAGGACCAAATTAAATCTGGCACATTGATTCGTATGATAAGTTGAAGCCGAACGGATTCTGTATAAATGGATGCATAGTAACACAAGTATAATGCTGCATGCTTATAATAAAACATGTATAATCCTGCATGCTTATAATAAAACACAGGTATAATCCTGCATGCTTGTAATACTCCAAAGGTATAATCCTACATCATTATAACAACACAAAGGTATAATCCTGCATGCTTTTAATACTCCAAAGGTATAATCCTACATCATTATAACAACACAAAGGTATAATCCTGCATGCTTATAGTAACAGACATGTATAATCCTGCATGCTTATCATACTCCAAAGGTATAATCCTACATCATTATAACAACACAAAGGTATAATCCTGCATGCTTATAGTAACACACGTATAATCCTGCATGCTTATAGTAACACACGTATAATCCTGCATGCTTATAGTAACACACAGGTATAATCCTGCATGCTTATCATGCTCCAAAGGTATAATCTTGCATCGTTATAAAAACACACAGGTTTAATCCTGCATGATTATAAAAACACACTAGTATATTAATGCATGTTTACATTAACATAAATTAAGTTAAGTGAATTGCTAATCATTTATCAATTTACTGAGGTTGAATTCTTATTTTATGTTGCTAGTCTAATTCTTCTTTAGAGCTAACGCTTTATGCTATTATATATATATATATATATATATATATATATATATATATATATATATATATATATATATGCAAGTATTATATATATATATATATATATATATATAAGTATATATATATATATATATATATTTATTGGAAAAGTGGTATATTCGACTTACATTATCATTTCCTCAAAAGGTAGTCACCCATAGCAAATATTTCATCAAACATTCCCTATTTTGTATCATTGGTTTACAATATATATTGATTCTCACATAATCCTTCCAAAAAGGACACAATTTTGTTCTGCAAATCAAGAGACTACATAATTCACATTTGTATGGTTCTCTTCAGTGCACTTTATCTATTCTATATTAAAAAATTTGAATTTGTAGTTAGTTTCAAATTTTACATTTTGTAGGAAGTTCAATATCTGCGGATCTACATAGATGTATACTTTGTCTTCTGGATATATCATCAGGTTTAGACACAATTCCGTGGGCATATTTACAAAAGACTTCACATTTGTATTTTTGACCTCTATACTCAAACACTGTATTATCGTGGGCTCTATAGGACTCACGGTACTAATTCAGTTCCCATAGTAAACCTATGCAAACACCATGATATTAAAAATTCAATAAGTTAAAATTTCTGAGTGCCCATGATCAAACCTATATTTATCAGTATAGACGAAACCTGGATGTCAGCTTCTGTGTAGAGGAAAGGATATGAGCCGCGGAAATTTCTGGACCTGCATGTGTTTGAAATATGTGCTTTCAATTCCGCACCAAAGAGTCAGGTGCCAATTTTAGTAATGACTGTTCCAAACTCAAGACTGTTAAAGGACTGGAATTCCATTAATAAAATAATATCTCTATTTTTTTTCACTTACAACTAGGATAAGCTCTCAAAGGATTCTTTTTCCTAAAACATAACTTACATTATTAACCAATCCTGGCCAGCCAAACCCATATATACTCTATTAAATATTCACCCATTTCCAGGCTGGTTCCCATTTTTCCATACCATTAGTACCGTGTGTCCTATATTATCGCAGCAAACAGGGTTTTCCAATCGATTTTGGACACATGCCGTCTAGCGGTTGTTTACAGATGTAAACCTGTAGCCAGTAAAGACTCAAATATCTTATAGCACAATTTTAATTCCTCTAAATGTCGATATTTTTTATAAGTTAACATTGAAAAAGAATGATCACTTTTTTGTAAAGTGCATGCAGTTCCGTTGTTCATCATATACAAAACTCCAGTTTAACTTCCACTACCTGCATTGGCTTTGATTACGAAATATATTCAGCATATCGTCTGATGTTTGATGATTATAGGTCATTTACTGATGGTGACATACATGTCCTTACAGACTGCTCAGGTGGCCTAGTGTTTAGAACGTCTGTCTTGGACGCGGGAGGTCGTGGGTTTGAACCCTGACCGAGTCATACCAAAGACTTAAAAATGCTACTAATAGCTGCCTCGCTAGGCGCTCAGCGTTAAGAGGTTAGTGTTAGGAATGATTGGCCTGGTGGCAGGATAATGTGACTGGATGGGACATCATGCTACGTGTCTGCAGCATGATGCCCCAGTGCTAGACATTACTATAAACTGCCACACTGCAGACATCGTAGCGATGTGACTGAATAAAGCTACGTCAAAAATCTAAATCACACACACACTTCCTTACAAGGTTAAGGTTGCAATTTCATTTCATGGTAGCCAATATGGATCACAACTGACAACATGCTGCTTATGATCATACTTCTCATACGTAAATAAGAAAACATCAGTTAAATTTTCTTGAAATCAGTAACATTTCAATAATAACAATAATAATAATACTAATATTAATTTTTTTTATATATTTATATTTGCTTGCCCACATTGCATTTAAAATTCATATAAAGTTAAATAATAATTGTTTTTAATTTGTAATGTTGTTATTAATAGATTTCTACTTTAATTACATTTGTGTGTTCCATCTGATCATTGGATCCTTTCGTTTATTATTGAAATATTCTGCCAGTACAAACCTGGACATTCCTTCTCATAGATAAGTTGCAATTTATGTTTATTATAATACGTGCGTGCTATCATACCTAAGTTAGGCAAATACCACGATAACAGAGTTGTTCCCCCATGTTACGTTAGTCTGGGTCAGCTACCGCATGCTGTTTTATTTACATTTACGCGCTTCGATTGACAAAGACTTATTTTTATAGGAATAGAAAGAGGGAAAGTCATTGAAACTTTATAAATTATAAGTAAGCAGCAATAGCAAAACAGTTTTAATATGTACCGATAAGAACATTAAGTACCGCGATAATACTGCGAGCAGCAGAGAGGGTGAACAGACCATTTTGCTTGAGACATTATTTATGAAAAAATAAGCCTTTCTACGAAAAGGAAATCTTAAGGTCAGTGACGTTAAACCACAACCTCTAACTGACGTGAGATTTCTTAGGGTTAGATTATCTCGTTACTTTATCTCTGACTCGCTGGGTTTTTTTTATGGTGTGTTTATTTTACTAGCTGGTCACTCAACGTTGGTCGTTCACCCTCTCTGCTGCTGTAAATTAAACAGCCATTATAGATATTGTCAATAATGATTGGAGAACCACACTCAGCTAGATTAGCTCGAGAGCGACTAGAGGCAATCAAAAAATATTTACCCGTCCGTGATTTAGTTAAACAACAACTACAAGCTCGTCAGGAGTCTCAAGTGGAATTTGCAGAAGGTACAGAACAATTATTTAAACCGATTGTCAAACCAACAAAGAAAATTATTACAGCAACTGAGGCAACACAAAGAGCTCTTGAAACATTACCCGTCCATATTGCTGGCCGTATTCAAGCAGCTCAACCACAACCACAACCACAACCACCTAAACTAAGGTATTGCTGCTATCAAGGACACAAATCAATTATTTGATATTGCCGCGTTTGGATATGATGAAAGACAAAAATATGTAAAACCAAAACATGTTAAATCTCTAAAACGTGCTGATTGGATCAGGGATTTATATCGTATCTATACTGGTATTCCGGAAATTAGAGCTAATGAAGATATTAGAAGTTTTAATAGATTTGATGAGGCTGTAAATAAATATATAGAAGAAAGAACTAAACAATTTGGATTACAGAAACCAGTAAAAACACTTGGAGAATAAGTTCAACAATTTCCACAATTACTTCGTGATTATCCACAACCACAATTACTATCACCACTACCATCACCACAACAACGAGAACAACCATCACCGCAACAAGAACAACAATTTCAGAAAATGATGAAACGACTTCAATCACTACGACAACGACAACCATTTAGAACAACAGAGGAAAAAGATCAAGATCCTGGCGCAACTGGAAGTGGTTTAGGAAGTGGCTTTATTACTTGTCCCAATAACGTCCTTGCTGACGTTGATCGACTAGAAATTCTCATGGGAGGAAAACGAGTTGGCAATAATTCCCCAGAAATTATTAATGAAGCAGCTGATATTTGTAAACGATTATTTACAGGTGGTGTTATGGATATTAATTTGTATCGGTCCCTCATTAATGAAATCGCCGATGATTATTACAGTGACTAAATATGTAATTAGATGCAATTAGTGATAAAATCACTTAATAATAATATGATCATATACAATACTCATAGACCAACCATGGTCAGGGCAATAAATTCACGATTACCAGTATACAAAACGACCTACGGAGATGGACTAGGTGATGTTGTTCAAGGTCTGTTTAGAGGGATAGCCCCAAAAGCAATACCGCTTGCAAAGCAATTAGGAATGAAAGCTATTGATGTTGTTCGTGAAAAAGCTATTGGCGCTGTTGGTGATGTTGCTAGCAAAGCATTCTCAGCAATCAAGGATAGACTAGCGCGATTAATACGACGAAAACCTCAACTAGTGAAACTGGCCAGCACTGAAGTGATGCCCGCAAATGTCAGTAAAATAATAAATCAAGCTGCTAATCAGAAACTAGCAGAGTTGGCTACCAACACTAATGTTGGTTTAGAAAAAGAAAAAATATAACCGCTAGTCTGGTAGCAGGAAGCGGTCTTCGTGTTAGACGAAGACGATAATAATAAAGATGTTCAAGCGTATATCTGATCCCGCGTTTGACATGGATGCACCAGTTTTAAAAGATGAATCTGTGCGCGATTATCAGTATTATTCTTATGACGCACGTGTACCTGACGAGCGTGGAAGAATTGAGATACAAATTCAAGATACAAGTAGATACTTCTTACCCGCTGAAGCATTTATCGAGGTTGAAGGTGAAATTATAAAAAGAGATAATACTGAATACAACGCTGATGTTAGAGTTGGTTTTGTTGTTAATGGCATCATGGCGTTATTTAAAGGTGCAGGATATGTCATTGATTCACGAGAGATTGAGATCTGTCATGAAAACGTTGACGTTGCCACGACGATACTTGGTATTGCGCGATGTAGTGATGATTATTCAAGATCAGCTGGTCCATCAATGATGTTCGTAAAGGATACTTCTGACTACCCTGACAAAAGACAATATGATATAAGACGACCAAGAAACTTCGCCGGCGCCGCTGATGTTGATGTAAATCCGGTGGTTCATGGTGCTAATCCAGAATTTAACCTAGGATTTACAGCACGTCGATCAATGTTACAAGGAAATAGAAGAGCGTTTTCAAGGGCAATTCCATTATCATATATATGTGGATTTTGTAGAAATGTTAGAAAAGTTATTTTTGGAGCCAAACACACAGTTGTACTTGTGCGAAAAGCTACTGATGATGATGCAATATGTCGACCTATTGGTGATGCTGGTAAAGTAATTCTGACAAAACTTTCTCTTTGGATGCCAGTAATGACTCCAACAATACCTGAAGAAGAACATTTACTTTCTTTTATGAGCCAAGGTGGTAAATCGATGTTAGTATGGTTGACAATGACCACAGATTATATCCAGATTAACATTAATGGTTTATTTACTTGGCAAATAGCATCACAACAAAATGTTTCTGCACCGCGACATATATTTATTGCATTACAAAATGCTGCACGGGTAAACTCACAAAATCGAAGCATAATGATATTTGATCAACTCGGTGTTTCTGAGGTTTCTTTAAGGATAAACGGACATCAAGAACCATCCGAGGATATTTTGTTAAATTTTGAGTTAAATCATGTAGCAAGTGTATATCATCGATTAATGACACTCATGGGACGTGATCAGAATATCGATTCTGGTTTACAAATATCACAGTTAGATTTTACAACATTATATCCGATTTATTACTTTTCGCTGGAACATTTAGATTTAACCAGACAATCAGTCGTTGACATATATTTTCGAGCTCGCGTAAACCGAGGAGCTATTGCTGATTACAGAGCTGTCGCTGTCATACTCAGCGATAAATCGATGTTGCTTGAAGGTTTTGGTGGACGAATGAGATTTATTGATGCACCAGTAGAAAACTACAATCATCATCAAAAAATAATTGTGCGGCAAAAATATCACTAAAGCGAGAACAAATCGCGAGTGGTCCGAATAAGCTATCATTATCAGAACGCCAGCATAAATATTTCAATGAAACAAAAAAATTGAATAAAGGTATAAAACTTAATCTTTCTGCGAGTGTCATTAAAGACGTCGTTAAAACGGGTGGCATATTTCCACTTCTTGCCGCGTTACCAGCAATAATAGCCGCTGCAGCCCCATCTGTTGCAAAAGCAGCTGCATTAGGCGCTGTTGGAACCGCTGCTGGAATGGCGTTAAAGAAAACAACGGGTCAAGGAATTATGCACGCAGAAAACTTAAAAAAAAGATCACGGGCAAAACAACGCGGAAGACGTCTAAGAGCACCAAACATTCCACAGCCGGGACGTCTAAGATCATCAGGCCCAACATACGGTCACTGTCTAAGATTACCAGGGACCCCACATTCATGGTACGGAAGCGGCCTAAGATTACCCCGATAACTTCGTCATCAAATTCGATGATTCTTCCTATGTCCAATTTTGATTTACTTAATGCTGCTAAGCAACTGAATATAAAAAAAACTTTAGAGGAGTTTTATTGCGTGATCAATTGCCTCCTCTTGCGATGCGACAAGAAACTGGTATTATTAATATCGATAAAAACTCTGGACTAGGCACCCATTGGGTGGCGTATACAATTGATCCACGTGGAATTATTTATTTTGATTCGTATGGGTTGGCACCACCAAAGGAATTTTTAAAATATGTAAACACCGCTCAGAATTTGATGCGTTCTGAAATCTGGTATTCAACATTACCAACACAAACAATAACGGATTCGCCGATATGTGGTCGAGAAGTACTCACTGTACTTGATGCTGTATCAAAATCAACAACACCACCTCATAAAGTCGTGCATGAATATACCACGTTGTCACACTTAAACAGATATCAGTAAATATAATGGTAGATATTTATGGAAGATCCTCTCGCAAAGCTCAGCAGCAAGTCGATTTATCTAAATATGCAACTCTTGATCAGCTCAGAAATGAAATCGATGATTTATTAACTATCGCAAGTGTAGATCAAAATGAAGTCGTCGTTTTTCAGGATAAACAAGGACGATTAAAAACGAGTAATATACAACTGTTAGATGTACTTATACGAATTCCCACCGCAGTTATTAATAATATCGTTATTTTTTCTGATCAAGGTAAAATACAAGATTCTGGTAAGTCAGTTAACGATTTTATCAAGCGAGCTGGTGATTCATTCACCAGTACCATTATTATGAACCGAAATAAAATTATAGACCTTGGAAACCCAGCCGCAGATACAGATGCAGCAACAAAAAAATACGTCGATGATCAAGAATCTAAGTAAGTATTAGTCAACGGTGGTATAATGCGTGCATTTCTCAACATGAATAATAATGGTATTAATAATCTTAGAACACCAGAATCAGATTTTGACGCTGCAACGAAGAAATATGTAGACGATAAGGAAATCCCTATGACAACTTCGTTAGCTACAATCAATAATGAAATGACTACAATCAATACTAATTTTACTAATCACGTACAAACTTTCTTAAATTTTCGTAGAAACATAAACAGATCTATTAATGATTTTTTTGGAACTCCACCAACTGTTGATATCAAACTCTTCGATATTAACATGAAACTCAACGATATTATTAACGGAATACCTAGTATTGTTCAAAAAACTAATCTGATTAAAATTCCACACGGACAAATTAAAAATATCGTGTACACAGTAGCATCAGGATCATCAA
>JAECUM010019307.1:0-24437 GCA_016617855.1 Megalonaias nervosa | reverse complement strand
GTGTATTATATTGATTTAATCAATGTGGAGAAAAATAGAAACCAAGAAAAGAAAACAATCAACTTACCAATATGCAGAGGTGATTGTAAATAGCCACTACGGCAGAGAACTACATTTTGTAGCGGACACACTAGGGGATGTGAGGAGTTCATTCACTAGGTCAATACACGGCTGCCTGTAGTAAATCTGAACTCCGTTCAAAGATCAAATATATGTATTTGTACGTGATATAAATAAAATATATGTACAGTATGTACGCTGTATCAATGATATACCACTCGCTGTATAAATTTTTCATTAAAAGGAAACTCAGCAAGCTTCGTTTCCTTTTAATGAAAAATTTATACATCTCGTGGTATATCACTGATACAGCGTACATACTATACATATATTCTATATATATATATATATATATATATATATAGAGAGAGAGAGAGAGAGAGAGAGAGAGAGAGAGAGAGAGTAATTTTATCCTATAATTATAGAACTAACTATTTGTAGTATAAGCGCGGGCCACATTTGGCACGTGTGCCACTCTGATCTTTATCTATAACTTCCTGAAAATATTGTGATTTAGGAATTTTGATTTGGAGATAGATATAATTTACATTCTTCTCGTCTTAGACTTGTACATAAAACTCGGTAGGTCTCGACATCTCAGACTGGCAGAAATAGTATTTGCAAATGAATCTATTAAGTTTCACAGATAAATATAACGGTCACCGTTAACCAGGAACTTCTTATTTTTGGTGCTATATCATGGGTACCACTCAAGATACATTCATCAAAATTAATTGTTACCAAGACCTGGTCGAACTTTGATAAAACGATTCAGGCTTAGGTAAAACCTTTGCTTAAAATTTGCATGCTGATTATTTGTAAACTACAGTAGGATATTTGCATTAAATCTACAATTTAAGCAGAGCTCTTTAATTTGACCTTTATATTGAGCTACTGCCCTTAAATGTTACTTTATACAAATTTCACAGAGGGACAAATATTTCAGTTAGGCATGTGCTGAAGTTCAAAAGCTTTATAAAAGTTGTTCCTGTTTGAAAATTTGTTAAAACTTCTACCGAAAATGAAGATTTTAAATTTTCTTGCTTTCTATACTGCTGACAAATTGTCATTTTTGTGAAAGGCTGAGACAGTAGAAAGTAAGAAAATTTTCTCCTTTGTTTTACAACTCTATACTGTGAACATTTATTCCAATCAAGAGCTGAGAAGCATCTCAGATCCGCGGCAAGCTTTGACAAAAATGTCTTCAAACATCTTACAGCCAACAACCTAATGAGTCATCTGCAATCTGGTATCGCCCCTAAAGATTAGGCTGCTTTACAGTTGTGTGATATTTGTATCACCCATTGCAAGACAGTCGAGGAAGGCAGAGAAATTTGAACGGCATTTTGTGATGTATGTAAGGCCTTCAATAAAGTCTGGCATAACGGTCTGATTTACAGGCTAAGGCATACTGAAATTTGTGATAGGCTGTTTCAACGGTTCTAAACTTATCTTTTTAATAGGACTCAACATTGTTATAAATATTGCACTTCAGATCATCAACATCATACTGGTGTACCTTAAGGATCTACGCTTAGACCACTTTTAATTATAATTTATACAAATGATATTGTCACTGATATTCAGTCCGGTACGAGATTGTTTGATCACAATAATTCGTTATAAATTATTGTGGAGGATCCAGCCATAGATGCTGGTGTTCTGAACAAAGACCTACATAAAATAAATTTGTGGGCCGATCAGAATTTAGTAGATTTTAACTTAAACAAATCCGAGTGAATACTCATATCCAGAAAATCACATAAGGAACATCATCTACAACTCTTAATGAATGATATATTTATTAATAAGGCCAGTCTTATAATACTTTGGCTTAAGTCTTGATGAGCTTGGCATAAATATATACACGAAATAACTACAAAGCGTGTAAAAGAATATCAATATTATGATATTTGAAATTAAAACTTGACAGGCAATCATTACGTTTCTTATTTCATCATCAAAAGACCTCTAATGGAACATAGAGACACTTGGATAGATGTACTCAGGATGAAACCGATGAAACACAACTGGCACACTCTGTAGCAGGAAAGCGTTTACAAGGCAACACAATGTACGTCATATGCTGGGGGAAAAGACCCCAAGTGAAATTAACGTTACAAACATAGAATGATAGCCAACAGAACTTCGTAGACATATTCTATAACGTGCACAAGAATTCAGAAAAACCAAAGCTGAACATTTATGGAGGAGAGGGCTATAAAGCATCACAAGATACTGCAAGCAGATTACATGAAAGAAAGGAAATAAGTTCAAACAATACTAACTAAGATGGTTGTGTAGTAATAATGTTTTTTGTTCATTTTATATAAAGACAATGTTGTATTTGTTTTTAAAGCTGAAAATGGCAAAAGCAGTCAAACATAATATAAGAGATTCAAAATGTTCAAGACCATTTTGTTTTTAAAGACGAAAATGCAGAACAGAAAAGCCAGTACCAAATTCAACACGTAAAGAATTTGTTTGCATGCAGCGATATTTGGGCTGTGTCCAATACAGTACCAAATATGCTTGAACCTTTCTCAGCTAGAAAAGTTCAGAATGTGCGCTGCAAACAAATGGCGAGTGAAACAACAAACATTAGTAACTCTACGTACCACGCTGCACTTAAATCGGCTCTTACAGATGCATACAGAAGATAAAGATGTCAATAGGACCACCATCAAACATGGATATTGAATAACTTATAAAGCTAATTATGACATTTTCACTTAGTTCATAACTGACTAATTAATAGCAAATTGATGTTTACTTGACACAATTATTTACCTACTACCAAATGGACCCTTTGAAAGTCTCATCTATTTCGTACACAGAAGTAGCACAACTATAATAGAAATAGTACCAAGTGCTACATCTTTGTATGCTACACTGCAGTTGTGTTCCGCACATGTTTGCCTATGACGAAATGCCAATAGACAATAACGACCTTAAGTTTTACCTTTGAGGGAAAATGCCAATAGACAATAACGGTCTTAAGTTTTACTTTTGAGGGAAAATGCCGATAGACAAACACGGTCTTAAGTTTTACCTTTGAGGGAAAATGCCAACAGACAATAACTGTCTTAAGTTTTACCTTTGAGGGAAAATGCCAATAGACAATAACGGTCTTAAGTTTTACGTTTGAGGAAAAATGCCAATAGACAACAAAGGTCTTAAGTTTTATCTTTGAAGGAAAATGTCAGAAGACATTAACGGTCTTTAGTTTTAGACTGCACATATTTAACGAACATAATTTAATTATGAAAGTCGAACACTCGAGAGGTGTTATGAAGAAATAAAAAGTAGCACATAAATTATGACCTGGGTCGTGCCTAGAACGACTATAATTTTAGGTGGCACGAGAATACAAGCATATGGATTAGGTGTTGTCAAAATAGTTACTCGAGTGAGTATTTCCTTAGTTTGTAGCGGGTTTTCTGAAACAGAACATGTTGCAAAAGCTTTCAAGGAAAAACACAAATTATCTACAACAAAGTTTAAAAACATTAAACAGATATATATATATATATATATATATATATATATATATATATATATATATATATATATATATATATAAAATTAGAAGTTGAACAGTATTGATGACGTCATAAGCAAACAGCTATAAGTGACAATGTAATCAGCCCGGAAGAGTTTTTTTTTTTTGACCATCAACGAGGAAGAGTTTATTTTGACCATCAACGAGTACAAGATGTACAAATTGATAACAAATGCAATTGAAAAAGAAGAACAATGCAGGGATCAGTGACACCGAGGAAAACAACTTTTTGAGGAGTCGAAGACGAAGATAAAAAATTGAAAGCTAAAGAGATTTTAAAACAATCACCACAAATAAAATCGCTATAACAAAAGATGCAAGCTGAACAGAAAACTTTAAGCAGAGGATCATGTGCTTTTGCACGAATCTTGGCTATTTCAATGTTTCCTATATGAATGGAAGTTTAAATTACAAAGAACGATCACCTTGAAAAAGTAACATGTTACCAGTCTAATTGACAACAGAAATGGTAAATTATAGATTGCATTGAGTAGAATAGCTTTTGTTAATTGGTGTTAAAACATTTCCAATAAAATGAGAAACAGTTTATTAACTTATATAAATGACCTGGATGAAACATGAACTGCTTTATAGGAAGAATATAGACTGCCAATGGTGACAATAAAGACATGATATCATGTTTAATATTTAGAAGATCATTCAAATATAATTGTCCACATTAGACGCACACCAACGTTTTCCCCGCAGTGCATAAAATGTCCTAAAACTTGAGATTCTCAATCCCATAAGAACCTATATTGATCCAAAATTGGAGATATTTTGTGTATACGGCTGTGACAGTTGCATCCCAGATATTACTTAATTGAAGAGGAAAATGAAAATTACTATATAGATTTTCCTAAATGCATAAAAATAACTAGGATAGAAAATAGGCAGGAAAAGCTTAATCTCAAACCCGGCTAGCAAATACATAGTCCGATAAATCAACTGTCCCCTCGACAATCTTTGTTGATAATGATGGGCGATATGTGGGTATGATGTCACCTGCTCATTAAAATGTGCATTTTTTTCTGCATGAAATTCTTTCCAGGGCACACCTGCGTACACATTAGACACATACCGGTAACTTGTAATAACCATATCTAGCGCGAAATTAAAAATGGAAATAGAATAGAGGGTTGTGCTATTCCACTTGGATTTACATGTCACCAAACATAGGATTTGCTCCGGAAATATAATGCACATGCCACCAAAAGAACCCTTCAGCCGACGGTAGCTCCACGGCCGCGAGAAATACCGGTAAGTGTATGAAATGTACACCGACGTGTTAAGCTAAAATTGTCTGCAGATTTTTACATCTTTTTAATGAAGAGGTGATATCAACCCCTCATCCTCCATCAATATCATCACAGGTGAGGGACTGATTTATCGGCCTAGCACAAACACACAACATTAAATCATAAAATCTTGAGACAACTGTAAAAAAAAATGGCGAGAAACATGATGACAGAATACAGATGTCTCTTTAGTAAAAAAAGAAATGTACCCTATGGTCAATCATACAAAACTTGTTTGTGCTACATACTTAACGACTGCCATTTTTTTTTCTTCTGCGACCGCGGATCATTGTAAGGAAGCAAAAACGACTGACTCCAGGACTAAATAAGACAACAATCGTTTGTTCGGTTTTGTTGCCTGAAACAGTGCAACACAGGCCATAAAACATCAGTACAGCACTGTCTTTCACATTCTGCGACACAACACAGAATTCATGAAGAATACTTAACCAGAAAAACCTGTCTAACAAGTTCAGCTCTGTTAAGTCAACTCGTAGAAAACAAGAAACCATACATAACTTCACTAAGTGTACTCCTCCAGTAGAAAAGAACACAGCCTGCTCAACAAATTCTGCCCAACGGAACATAGCTCATTTAGCACTTTCTTCCATACAGAACTCAACAAGCTCGGCACATCTTGTCCAACAGAAATTCACCTAGCTCTGCATATTATATCCGACGAAAATCGCCTACCCCGGACTTTCTACCAGACGGAACTAAAAAGGTTGCAAAACTAAACAGAAAACAACATTAAACACGTTATATATCGACTAGTTTGGTACTAGGCGGTTACAATACTTGCAAAATTAGTAGCTCGCTAAGGGTGACACATCAAACTAATTTCAACCCATATTGTCTTGAAAACTATTTTAACATGTACGTTGTTCCATAAGTTGACTGCATGTTTACTTTTCATGGATATTTACATCGGCAAACTTGTTTTGATGTATATTGTAATATGATATCCAGACTCACTCTGTCTCTCTTTTTATTTTCTGGAAAACCTGTATTCCTTTACCTCAGACAATAAATATCAGCAACACCAACATTAAATTCACACAGTCAGTACGAAACCTCGGTGTCACTCTCGACAGTACTCTCTCGTTGCACCAACATGTCATGAACATATGCAAGGCTGCATATCTTGAGCTGAGACGAATCAGCTCCATTCGCAAGTATCTTTCAGTTGATGCCACTAAAACACTTGTGTGTTCCTTAGTACTTTCAAGACTGGACTATTGTAACTCAATTCTGTCTGGTTCGTCTCAATATCTACTTCAGAAACTTCAAAAAGTTCAAAATACAGCTGCTCGAATCATCCTTAGAGTACCACGATCAGAGCACGCCTCTCCCCTGCTCTGTACCCTACACTGGCTATCCATACGATCCAGAATTAAACACAAAATTTGTTCTCTGTGCTACGTTTCACTGATGGGCTCCAGTCCAACATACCTATCTGACCTCACCCATGTGTACTCACCTGCAAGATGCTTACGCTCCTCTTCTGACACTCGTATTCTCATTATTCCCACTATGAAGATGAAATCATATGGACAACGCTCTTTTGCATACCAGGACCCAGCAACGTGGAACGAATTGCCCACTGCACTTAGACACAAAGACACAGTAATCTCATTCAAGTGCGCTCTTAAAACTCACCTATTTCAACTGCAAGAACAGACTTAAAGACCTAATAATATATCCTTGCCTTAAATATTTACAGCATATTTTCTGTTTCTACTTTCGTGGTGTTTGTTTTTAATTTTGTAATCATATCATTATATATGTGTTTTTTTTAAGTGTTGTCAAATATTGTAAAGCGCTTAGAGCTTCTAAAGATTAGGCGCTATACAAAGTCCTCATTATTATTATTATTTATTATTATTATTCATTAGTCAGACATCCTCTGATCTTTACGGTAAAGCATTAAAGTATGCCTACTATCCAAAACGTTGGGGGGTTGGGTTGGGTTGGGGTTGGGGTTGGGTTTTTTTGTGGGTTTTTTTTTGCATTAACAACATCCTTAGCATTATCTTCACATGACTATCAATTGAAAAAAAAGCTATGCTCTAATACAATGTTTAACTACGAACGGTTTTTAAAATGTTCTGACTGCAGATTTATGCGCCGGTGTGTTGTCATACAGTAGAAGGATACCTCGGGTATTTCTGAGCGGACGGGTGATTCGGCGGTGTTCCGCAACGTTTGGCAACATTTTGGAGGCACAACAATATTTAGTGACACTAGCTGTGTCAGGTACAGGTACAGAGATGACCGAATCTTTTGCATTGAAAAATAATACTTGTAAGACTCTCTCGACAGACCGACTACGTCAAGTGATTAGTGGTCTCTGTTCGTTTTCTTCTATTTATTATTTTCTCTTCAAGTCAAGTTCGTACAAGGAAATCTGTGTTTTATCAACCGTGACAATTTCATACAAACGTATCTGGTCATTCTTTTCATATCTGGCGAGTAGCCTTGGGGCGATTTCAACCCCGGGAAGAACCACCGACCCAGGGGAAGCTACTGGCAAGTTTTCAAAGTTTTCTCACATAGCCATGTTGACTTGAGCCCTCGGGGACAGAGATGTGGTGTCAGTGATTTGTTTAGGCGAGTGCCTAAGATCACTCTGCCATCCGGGGCCCCTAGAGTACATGTAGAAAATCATTTGTTTGGTTTGTAGGATACTGTTGTGAAAAAAAATTCTCAAATCTACACATTTACCATACTGAATACAAGATGTCCTTAATTGGAATTGTTGAGGCGAAGATCCGTTTAACTTTCTTTTGGCCATATAAAGTATTCGGAAAGCCCCCAGAAGAAGTATATTAAAATGAGTGTCATGGAACAGTCACCAGATTGACCAGAGAGGCATTGTTGCAAATCTAAATCTTGTATCCCTGTACGAGAAAATTTCTGAACCACTCATAATTTTATAACAAAAAATATCCACACTTTTCTCTTGCATACTGATCTGATGAAGATGGACCACCGGTGTTTGCGTGCGTGCGTGTGTGTGTATTTCCATCGCGCTTAGTGATACGTCGCTCCTTCAGAACATTTCTCCTTCTGGAAGAAGAACATTAAAAATCAAATTGAAAATAACTAGGTCATCATAACGTAATTGCGTGTCGTCTGCAACGTTTTTCTAAGGTAATGCCTTTACATTTTGGCTCTTTGTCACGACCAGCCGGATACAGATTTCATGGATGCCACTTGTGAATGACAGATAAGTTGCTTCCGGCTGTAGCAAAGAGCAAAGCATTATTCACCAAAAATAAATAGTCTGGTCTTAACAATTAGCAATACTGTAACATTATTTTAGATTTTAACATAGTTGCAGATATAATACAGAATATTTATTTTGTGAAATGAATATTTTACAAGAGACTCTAGATTCTAATGTACAGATAATAAAATTTTTAATTACATATTATTGTTTTATCTATTCTATTTCAAAATATACTGCACAGAGTAAAAATTCAGTATGCATTTTTCATTTAATAGAATTACGCAGTATCACCAAAGAACGTATACAGTAAACTGCTATTGTGATAAGATAAAGGACATTAAAATTTGTTGACGTTTTTATATTACAGCTAGTAACATTAGTTCTGAAGAGTTATTCCTCTGACACTTCAAACAAAGAGTATATACAGAGAGAACAACAGGAGTATTTTCAACATAAAGATGCATATAAATTAACATACAGTTGTTGCTGTTGTTGTTTTGGGTTTAACGCCATTTATCAGCGCAAGACAGGCTATACATGGCGGCCAGTATAACTGGTGAAGAACCTAGGAAAATCCCGTTAAGAACCACCGACCAGGAGGAACCTACTGGCAAGCTTTCTCGCATACCCACAATGACCTAGTCCGAGACTCAAACCGACGCGGACATCACATACACACAGCAAAAATTTAAACAGAAATTGAAAGCATTATTTAAGATCCATTTAACTATAACATACACATGGAGTACACACATAAAATGCACAGATTACTGTATATTCATACAAATACAGAAACATGCATGGATACTCAAATACATACGTTTATGATCAATTTACAAATCTGAAGTTCATGACATGCAAATTAGAGTAAGAAAATCAAAGAATGATATAAAAGCATATCATGCTAAAAGGAGCTCCACTACAAACTAGGCTAAACACCCCAATTTACGTAGAACAACGACTAAAACTAAAGTAGGAATTAAATTAAACATTGATTAAAGTAAGAAAAGAAACACCACAAATAAGTTAGAAACTACGATGCAAACAATGGTAACGACAAGGACGCCTATTAAACCAAAACGAAATACTTGTTTTGCCCGTTATGGGTACGTCGTGAAGTCTACTGGTAAACAGCAGTTTTCGCGGTTTTAGTTGGCAATTGTGCTGTTGCAGACGTATAAAACAGATATACACGTTTGTGACATTTGACACTTGATTTTCATCCATTTATCATTAGTTTTAGATTGAAACGGTATTGTAAACTCATTTTGTGTTTTGTAAGGTTAGTTTTGTAAATACATTCATATGTTTCATGTTGTTATTTTGTATGATAGTTAATTTGATTTAGTGTTTGTACGATATTTTCATGTGTTTCATGTTGTCTATGTGCAAACTGTACTTATGCCCTTATGTGTTAAGTTGATGTAAAGTGCTTAGCTTTTACAAGATTAAGCCCTTTATTAGGTCGTCATTATTATTATTATTGTTAAGGCGGACGTCACAAAGAAAGCATAAACGAGTTTCGTTTTCGAATATCACATGCAGAAGAACTTTGCGGTCACGTGAGCCACATGAGTTCTTTGGTCGCCTTGAAAACGAATATCCTCACCAGTTATCATTGATGATTTGACTATTATCAGTGTTCACTGTACGTATGGTATCCAGATTTGATGGCACGAATGCAAATGGGGTCTGTGAGTAAAAGACATATGCTGTTCTAGAAGCAGTGTGGTCAGCTGGCATGCATTTAACCTCGCACAATGCACGATTTTAAGATGCATTCGTCTACATCGCTCAAGCCGATGAAGCTACTACAGAATGCACGAAACTGTGTGCTGAAATTTTATGTTTACACGTCGTCTGTACAGGGCCGTAGAAGGCGATCAAGGGCCCTGGGGTAAGAAACACATGGGCCTCTCCTAGTTCTTGTTCAAACAAAATTTTTCTTTTATAAAATTAATAAGTGTTGCTCGGCCCGGGCCATCTTACGGGCCCGGGCCCCATGGATATATCCCCGGTTGCCTCCCTCCCCCCTTGTCTGACCTGTGTCTGTAACCGAGTTCTCTGTCGATAAAAACTTTGACTCATCCATATTATTAAATATAATTTAGAACATAAATCATATGTAATCTTAGGGGCCCCGAGTGGCCGAGTGGTCTAAAGCGCTGGTCGTTACGGATCACTGCCATCTCACCTCTGTCTGCGTGAGTTCGAGTCCAGGCTCGGCTAACGTGGGTACGTGAGAAAGCCTGCCAGTAGCTTCTCGTGGGTCGGTGGTTCTTCCCGGGGTTTTCCAGGGTTCTTCCTCCACCATTAATACTGGCCGCCATGTATAGCCTATCTTGTGCTGAAAAATGGCGTTAAACCCTATAACAACAACAACATTAGTTCAGCTCTTTCTCCGGTTTTTGTGTTTAGTGATCACAACCCCCTTACTTTCATCGACAAGATGAAAAAAAAAAATCAAAGATTATTAAGGTGGAGTTTGTTGTTATAAGAATATAATCTTGACATCAGGTACATCAAGGAAAAAGATAATTTAATTGCAGATGCACTTTCCCGTGTATAGAAATATTATTTCATGTACACTTTGTATAATTCATAAGAGTTTTTCTTATGTAATTTGTTTTACCTCATATACAAAGAAAGCTTTATTATATAACTCTTTCTTTTTCTTTATGGGGGAAGTGTTACGTATATGTAATTTAATTACTTGTGTGTTAGTTTTAAATTCTCTTTTGTTTTATTTTTATTTCATTACATGTTATTGTAATAACTTTATTCACTGGATTTGACATTTTTCTATAAAAATTCAGTTAAGTTCTTTTAGCCCTAATAACGCAAAATGATTGCTATATTGTATTTTTAGCTGACCTAGTTTTTAATCTTGATTCCGATTTTGTAAACACTGAGTGAAAATCATTTGTTGTAATCAAGGTCATACTTCGCCAACGTGTTAGTCTGAATAAGCAACGTTTTATTTTTAAATTCATTTCCAGTGTAGGAATCAGATTCTGAGCTAAGGCTATAGTTAGCCTACATGATAATTGACTTGTAGTGAGTGACCACGTGACCCATCACGCGGGTCTGAAATGAGGCTTTTTTTAGTTGGGTTTAATTCTCAAAATCAGTGTTTCTGGGTCAGTTGTAAATAATACCTTGAGGCTAAAAGGTATTCCTGTTGTTGCCATTTGAATTGAGTTTTTTTATTTAAAATAATTTATTCACTCTGGAAAATACTCTTCTTCATCGAAATTCTTGGACAATGACATTTACTAAAAATTACTCGGAATTCTAAAGTCAGAATTATATTCTTGGTGACTCAACAAGGAACTGTCGACACGTCAGCCCAAAACAGGTTATAGAGGACGTCATCGCCTTCCATCTTGGTACTTCATTGAGATTCGAATTTGAATTCAATTAGAACTGTTTAGTGATAGGATTTATTTTTTTAAATTGTAGGATTAATTTTTGGATTATATTCACAAACCGTAAGTCCTTTTTCATATTTTTACTTTGTTTCTAGGGAAATAAATTATTTTGTTAAACTTACAAAGGTTGTTGACTTCACTCTTTTCTTTTGTTACTTTTGTACGATCCTATACGTAACACGTGTCATGAAGTCCTTAGAAGATTCATGTATTACTTCTTAATTGGAAAGTAAGCATATTGTATTGTCTGAGTATTAATTTAAAAGATTTACTTTAAAGGATCTTTTCCTTGTAATTAGGTGTTTCTTTTTCAGCTACACCATCTTTATTAATGAGGTCATGTTACTGTATTAAAGTTTATGAAAGTCCTCTTCATCATTTGCTTTATTGAACTGCATGTGTATGATTAAAATATTATCATTGTTATTAATTTCCTCTGTTCTGGGTCGTGTTTGATATAATCTTTAATTGTTGGCATATCCACAGAATTATAGGTACTGCTCATGCTTTGTGCCAAAAATTGTATTGATTCCATGTTCATGTCTGAAACAGATGAATAACAAAAAATATTTTTGAAGTCTCTAGTTTTAATATCAGTCTTGGGGGAATAATTAGCCTTTTGCTTGCATTTGTCTCAATATTCTGTAGTAATATTTGCAAAATTATTTTCAAAAATGCATTTAAATTTGTACAATATTATAGTTGTAACACTTGGATTCATCTGAGCTAGCCAAGGTTCCAATATGATAGCTCTATCTACAACTTGGCATATCGAGCAAATATTTATGTGCTTCGGGTCTGTGAATTTCATTGGATGTGGCAGCAAGCCACTGCATCCAATCAAAATTAAGTTGTTCAAATTTTAACACTGTTCCTACATAATCGAGACAAGGGGAGCGCACAACTTGCATCGGCTGATAAATAAGCAATTTTTCAGTACCGGTCCATGTTTGCGCAAATATCTTTCACTCAAATACACCTGTAATGTCTTCCCTCTGGTACACAGTCATACTTTCAATGTTAAACTTGAAAGTATCCTTTTTAGGTCAATTGCCTCCACCATTTTTGGCTGATGTACACCACGCTTTTGGTTAGTTGGCATTACATACTAAGGGAGGCAACTCATGAAATCCAATAGCTGTTACTAGGACAAAGTACCAATATATCTGTTCGATCCGCCAAAGGTGTAGATAGGGTTAATCACACTGGAACTTTGGCTTTTGCACTTGGATTACTATTCATATCACAACTGAAGAACTGCAAAAATTGTAAACTGGATGAAAGGAAAGTTATGGGTTAAAATCTTGTCCTTTGCTCTCTGTTTAATTAATGATATCAAAAACTATTTTAATCATTCCTCTTTAATTGAATACATGAATATTTGTTTAAAATTTTATTTTGCGCAGTTCAACAATCTACACAGAATACACAGTCCTGTGTAAGATGTACACAGATGCTGGATATGACATTCAGGGAAAACTCAGTTATGGTTATTTTAAATCAGCATGGTATAGCTTTTTGGATCTGCTTGAAATAGATTATTCCGGTGCCTTTGTATGCCCCCACTGTGGCGCAGATCTAGACACTGTAGTAATGGATGCAACGTCAGTGTCATTCCAAAAGGAACTTGTGTCTTGGCAAAATATACTGTGGTTAAGTAACACCGTTTACATGCCATATGTTACAAGAGATGGAGACAGGTAACAATATGAGAGTATGTTTCCATTTATTGATGTTTATTCATCTGCCAGACATTTGGGAAAGGACATATTGGCTTTTACCCCATCTGTGAAAAATATCTTGCATTGTTATTGGTGAAAGTGTGTTATATTAGGCCTGGTAAAATACCATTTGAGGTCAGTGGGAAACATATTAGGTCAGTGTGATTGGATGTCAAAGATGACAACATTTGAGCACTCATTCACTTAACATTGCTTAACATTGTCTCCACAAATAATCATCTGAAAATAATTGTTAAAAAGTTATTTGTGGTCATTGTCAGAGTAAATTATTGGCATGGTTTGTTGCAACCCGGTGTTGAATGATAGTGTCAGCTATATATTATAACATACAAAGATTATAATAATTGATGTAACAAATATTATCCCACATATAATTTTTGTTCAGTCACTTTCTTCACTTTAGCCAAATGAATATCAGTTCTTATAATTTTTAATAATGAAGATTTGTATGGTTTCATTGACGCTAATGTTTTAATAGCCAATCCTGATTTGCACTGCAAGACAAATGAAGCTTGAGTCTATTTGTGCACATGTCAGTATGTAAGTATATAAAACTTTAGGGGGTTGAGAATCATTAAATACCTCAACTCTAATAGCAAAGTAAGTTTTGTGATAGTAAAAGATATTTTAAATCTAATGATCTCATCGGTGGTTCTAATTCCTGAGTGACAAATGTTAATTCCTTTTTGATATCATATTCTGTGCCCTCCTCATTAATTTTGTCACAGAAATGGGGCCAATATATTACTGTTTCTTTATTTAACAGAGCCAAGGAGTGGACACATTTTTAGGACAGTGAGATCTTTCCTGCTTGACTTTACATCAAGGGGAATAAGTTTCGAACGGAAAGGGAAACTCCTTCAAACTGTTCAAGAAGAAAATCAAAGTTCTGAATTGTAGTCTTTCTTAAAAGTTATGCTAGAAGACTGCATCAACAGAGGAGACAGAATTGTAGCTAATGGATATTGGAGGGAGCTGATTAAAGCTTTGGCTTCCTCAAACCCTTTGTGTAGTTTTTTAGCTCCATCTGAAGATTGATTTGATTTTCTGAATTGTTCTTTGGCAAAATATGTTTCTATCTTTGAAGATGACACTACTCTTTCCAAAATTCAGAAAGAAGTACCAGTAATTTTCAACCTTTTTTCAAATTTGAAGGAGAAATTTCCATTTGACACTCTAAAAGACAGCCTTCCATATTTTAAACAAAAAGTTTTTGATCTGTTCGTTAAAAAACCTGATCATCAGAATTACCAAATGAAGAAGATATCGATGACCTGGCATTTTTCCTTAGCTTCCACAGATTAGAAAGAGAGGAACATTTGTTGCAGATAAGAACGGGTCTAGACTGAAGGACATTTGCTCCAAATTTGCCAAGGGACATCCACATCTGCTGCCAGATGCGTTTACACTGTTTTGCCCACATGGTAAGCATAAGTAAGATATTGTCAGAAAAACAAACTGAATCATGTAACAGAGTTTATTTTGCCAAAATATTGTCTTAATGGCATTAAATTAACTGCACATTGGTGTCACCAAACTCCAGTTTAATGAGGTCTTATTTGCTCCAAAGGCTACCAAGTTTATCTATCACTGTTTCAATTAATCCTTAATTGTTTTGGCCCACATTTCTTCAAAATTGGTATTGTATTAATACAAATATTTTTAAACTGGATCGCTTGCATGTACATGTTTTAGTTTGTTTATGTACTGTTACCCCATGATTTTGTCAAGAAAATATTTAAGTGTCTTATTTTAAATTATAGGAATTTGCTACGGGTTCCAGGTTATGAAAGTGCATGAATCACCAGATGTTCCATTCACCCTCCTGAGGACCAGATTTAGGAAAGGTTAGTTGCATGATTGGCTGTTATAAACTTAGATCTTTCATTTCGTCTTTGAGCATGTGACAAGATATAAATGTTTTTTTTAATCATTATTCAGCTAATGGATATATCTTAATAATACCTTGAACAACGACCATTCAATAATCCTTTCTTTGTTGAAAATATTAATTATAGACTAAAACAAATTTGGCGTGTGGGAATATAGATGGTGTTGTGGATATGTTCCTTGATCTTTTATACCATGTAATATGGATCATTGTCAAAGGTTATAATATTCAGCCTTTTTCTTTACCATTCATAGTTAAGCAGTGAATTAAGAAATGCTTGAAATGCATATAATTTATATACTAATTAGCAATTATAATTTTTGAAGCCATCATTCAGAAATAGTATATGAGTTTGATTTTTTTCAGCTCCAAAACAGGTAGTGTACGATAATGCCTGCTCTCTCCATGTTTACAGCCTTAATAGGGATCCAGTATTTTTCAAGGAAACATCATTCCGAGTGGACAGTTTGCATTTTTGAAATCATACAGGTACATGTATTTATATGAAGTTTGGTTTATTTAATTCCTATGCAACATTCCGTGCTATCCATCCTGTTAGAGCATTACTTTTATCTGTACATTGCAAACTACACTTCATACCAAAGACTTATAAAAATGGTACCAGCAGCTGCCTCACTTGGCACTCAGCATTAAGAGGTTAGTGTTAGGATTGGTTGGCCTGGTGTCAAGATAATGTGACGGGTGGGAGATAATGCTATGTCTGCGGCATGATGACCCACTGTAACTTTTACTTGTGGGGCCAAAATCAAGAGATGCTTTCTAAAAACAGATGATGCAGCACACGATCCTAAAGATGGCAGTTATTGTTGGCATCAAGCAAGACGTTTATTCCATGAAATATTACCCAGAGATTCCCGGGCTATCATCTCTGATTACCAGGTGTACATCTATGTAAATGATGGCAGCATGCAAATTTTCAATACAAAATTTCCAGTTACTTATAAAGTTCTAGCCAGTTGAAGTGGCAAGGGGTAGCATAGTGTTTTCACTTGCAAAGTTGTCAGTTTACAATGAATGGTTTTCAGGTGCTTTAACGTTTCATATTATATCAATATTAGGCACAAATTTACTGTACTACATATTTGTGGTCTTCGGAATTTGAAGCTGAGCTCAGACTTTAAATATCTCAGATATTTATAGAGATATACACCCCTAAAATTTGGTCTTTTGTTCATTACATATTTTTGTCTTTTGATTTTAAGTTAGCACTTCTACCTGGTCGTCCATCACAATACTCCAGATATGAAGATTACACCTACATGGGTTGTACTAAATTAATCTCACCTGATCAAGTTTATTGTTAAGCTGTGCCTGGGGTTCAAACATGAAACAAATCGCAATGCAAAATGTGTGTCCTCTTTACAGATGTGGTTTAACCATATGGGCAATGACCTAACATAATGAATTTTTATATGATCAAAATCCATAGCTGTATTTGTACCACTGTTCCAAGCTGGAGGAAATGCATTTGTTTATCAGTACTGAAATTTCCACTGGGTACCAATCAATACAAATCATATATTGATCTAAAATTCCTTCAGAAATGACTTCACAGTGACGTTATTTAAGGAATTTGATCCATGAATATAACAGAGGCTTTTTTATTTGACACCATTGTAACAGAAACACAAGGAAGTTCAAAATGGCTGACTCAAAAATGTATAAAACTTGAAGTTTAAATGTGATTTGATTAATCAAGATAAACACTTGAAATAAACTGTTATTAGTTTTGAGTAATAACACAAATCTGGAAATTGCTACAAATTAAATTTGTCTGTTAAACTTTACTAGAAAATTCAGTTTTAAAAAATGATACATATTTGGATATGGCAACTTTAATTTTAATTACATTTTCATGAAAATTTCAAACCTTAAGTTGACAAATTTTGTTCTTTGGCAAAATGTCTCCATTCCTGTATCCTGAACATCAATGGTTTTCCTTATCGGTTGTGAAGTAATTAAACTTGGGCCTGTCAATAATAGATAACACCTGAAATCTTGTAGCATCTAAATACGCTAGTTAGGGGTACTAACCAAGGAAGTGATGTCATTTCCACTGATGAAGGGGAGGAGCTCTCAGATGTTAAGCTTCCAATAGTATTGAAGAGTTGGTGGAGTTCTTTGAAAACCAAGGTATCATCCTCTTCTTAGTTATATAAGTGAGAGAAAGGATACTTCTTGTACTTTACATGCAGTTATTGTAACTGAAACCATGAAAGGGTAACTGTTACAGAGAAGCAATACATTCTGAGGACTGCAGTAGAATACAAGCTGTGTTGGACTGGAGCATGGCTGAAAGGGAAAGCTTTGGATGTGCAATGTTCAGGAGGCCATGTTGACTGCACAGCAAATCTGTTACCAGTTGTACCACATTCAGAGTATGAAATGGCAAAAGAAATAGGTAAAAAGTTTATGCTGCAAGAAATTCTCATTAGTCATGCGACAACAAATGGAGATGCACATGCTGCTGCTGGCTTTCAAGATGCTTACAACATTTTACATCCAATATGGGAAGTGGAACGAGTGTCAGACCCTATTCATTTGGGTCGTTCGCAGTTCAAATGGTGTAATTCTGCAATATTGATTGAAAACGTTTCCGTGAATAAGAACAAGAGAAGAAAAAAGGCTCAAACAGAAAATTCTCAGCCAAGATATTTAAGTACTCTGCAGGTTGATCTTCAAATGAATGATGGAAGACAATTATGGTGGTGATGTTAGAAATATTAAATGTTGACTCCCCCAAGTACTGGATACCACTCTGCGCTGTTATTCTGGGGACTGCAAGAAATGTCAGCATTATTCAAAGGTCTGTGGGGAGGAAGTACTAAAAGTTGATGGATACTATCAGTATACCTGGGCCCTCATCAAGTGATTCATCCGAACATGATAGAAAATGATAAGAATATCCTACTAGAAGTCCCGAAAATGGAATGTGATGTTGTAGAACGATTGCAACTAAACACAAAGACACAGAAATGTCAGGCTGTGAACAGATCAATCAGTGTTTCATTACCTAAAAATGTTAACTATTCAAGAAACTTTAAGGCAAGAGTGCATTCAACAAGACACAGACTAAATAACAGACTGGGAAAATCATTGAAAACCAAAGTAAAACACTTGAGAGGTATACTTTCACCAAGGACTGAGATCACTGGAGACAATGGATAAAGACTGTACTTCCATGAGTTGTATGAAAAGCATCCACAAGCCAGGCAACGTATTCCGACAAGGTGAGGAAATATGATACAAGATCATCTGCGGTACAAAACTCAGCAAGGCAATAGGAAGTCTGACTACTGCAAAGTACCACTGGATTCCAAGGGTGATCACTCATATACGCAGGTTTAGCAGGAGCCAGTGGACACTGCAGACAGAAATGAAGATCTTAGTCCATGTGCAAAATGACAGTGCTCAAAGACACCATGAAGAATACATCATACAGAATGGAATAATGTTCTGGGGAAATTTGTAGGTAACACAACCCATGTTACGTGTACTTGTGTTATTTACTACCACCTGATGAGACCTATGGAGAGGTCGAAACAGGTTTCTCAGAATATGAAGACAAAGGTAAAGAAATTAAAAAGCAATAAAAATAAATCTAAAAAAAATTTCTAAAAATGAAATGACTCACTAACTGAAGGAATGCAGGAATGTATTTAAGACAGAGCTGTCATACCAGCATGGTCTAGTAAAATGAAGACCACCTTCTTTCTTCTAATATTCTTATTCAACACAATCATCCATGCTTGCATGCATGACATCAATCAATAATCTCCATTTCATCCATGTAAGCAGTAAGCCAGACATGATTTGATATGGATATGGGTGGGTGTACAGGACATAACATGATACAGTAATGCCTGTAATACTCCTTATCACAATTTCAACTTTATCATGCAGTCTGGAAAGTCGCCATGCCCAGTCACTATTGCAGCACTGCCTGTTGTTGTTGATGGAATGAGGTTCTAGATCAACATTCACACATACACTATTGTGGTAGAAATGGGATGCATCAAGCTCTTCTCAACTTAACTTTTAATGCCAGTCTCTGGACACGCTTTTTCCTCGATATGTTTGTCTCAGGGTCCCTATATGACAAAAGGCCTTATCACCTAGACTATTATATATATATATATATATATATATATATATATATATATATATATATATATATATACACACACAAAGAGAGAGAGAGGGCACTCATTTAAGACCTGTAAATGAGCCCTCATTAGAGACCTGTAATTGTATTTTATACATGTATACCTGTTCAAAATGGGCCCTCGATTAAGACCTGTAACTGTATTTCATACAGCATTATATCTCTTTAACATTAGTATAAAAAGGGGTTTAAAATAATCAGCGTCGCGAATACACAGATCTGCTACAAGAAAAGTTACAATCACGATACTCTGTTCTATATTTAAAGGCATCCACCCACAAATCTGTGATTACAGCAGTAACAATTACTTTACAAGGAATCATTTATATATATATATATATATATATATATATATATATATATATATATATATATGTGTGTGTGTGTGTGTGTGTGTGTGTGTGTGTGTGTGTGTGTGTGTTTATCAATTAGTTCACATGAACAATGGACATACGTTTCACTTGGGTTTGATTAATTTGACTTTGAACAAGGCTTTATCCAATGATCCACTTCGAAATTAATATTTTCTTGTGTTCTTATTTAAAGTAAATGATGCTTTGGTGAATTACAAGCAAAATTCAGTGTAGACTTTAGAAGCCGAAGAGCTGGGATTTCTACAAGCTAAATCCATGGTCGACTTTGCAAGCTGAAGAGTTAAGAATGCTGCAGGTCAGGAGTTATTTGGCCTTATAGTTCTAAAATTTCATGTTTGGTGTGTGTGTGTGTGTGTGTGTGTGTGTGGTCAGTGACCCATGCATTTGTCATAATCGACTGCAAAAAGTTATATTCTTTTTGACAGTTTCATCAGCATTTCTTGACTGCACTTCATGGCACTAAAAGAGTTTACGCAATAATGAATGGGAAATGACACTCAGAAAGGATTATTTATTATTATGATGTGATGTATGATGACAGCCATAGTTATGGGTCTTTAATAACCTTTCTGAATAATTCATTTTCAAGGTGATTTTTTTTTGTTTCTTTTTGTTTTTGCCAATATTCTATCGACACTCTCTAGACATAAATCTCAAACTCCTTCGGTTTATTTGTGTTATTATTCAAATCACTGTCTTCTGATTTTGAAGCAAATACAATCATTAGGTAAAATATCAAAGGCTCTATCCCATCAGATATATCGGATGAGAGAATTGAGGTGCTTATATGACAATATATTCTAAAACACTACGATATCAATCTATCCAACGGCAGCATTCTTGTGTATTTGCATATGGGAAGTCACCATCATTGACCACCCTATAGCATTGCTTTATCGCAAAATCTTGCGAGGTCGTGCGTGAATAGGATAGCCTCGTGCATTATCCACTGATATTAATATAGCTAGAGCGATTCCGACCTAACAAGATGGAGGTGGTTGTATCGCGTCTGATCTATTTACCGTAATTATTAATTTGCATTTTCATAAGCATAATTGCTGTTAAAACATCCACACGTGGGACAACGCTTTGATTTTTACGCAACTAGTTTCCAGTAATTGTCGATACAAATGAGACAGCACACATAATATCGCCATAATTCTTATCTCTCTTTGGTTGAACTTTGCTCCCATAGAAACAAGAGATAATATATTGAAAGACGCTACAGTTCTTTATTACATGCAGAATGCATATAACAAGTATTACTACAGATTGCAGAAATCAGAGGCAGTATGTTTAAAATAAATAATGCAGATAATTTTCACAGCCATTTATATATTATTTATTAGGGTGAGATCAATTTTGTCTTTTTTTCAACATAGAAATTAAAGAGTTTATTTCAATAGTTTCTTTTCGTGGTTAAAAATAAAGAATATAATTCAGCCTTGAAGACTTCTGTTGTGAGAACAAGTATTATATGACATAATTTTCCCTCGAACCACATAAAAAAAAAATAAATGATCCAAGTAGGGTATACGTTTCGATCAAAAGAGACAAGCTGGTAATGCCCCACATCCTCTTTCAGAGCCCAGTCTCTTCTATGGTGTAGACTATTGAAGTTTGAAATAGTTTCCCTTTTAGATTTTCTGTTTTAAGTTCAGGACGGTCATGAAATTTTACCTGATAAGAACAGGCATGTATCTGGGTGGAGGTGAAGAACAATCATGACCGACGAAATTATATAAAACAAGAAAGACATAATGGAAAAACACTCATCATAATTACTGACTTGGTCAAAGCTATGACATTGGATTTTTGAAATTATAAGCCATTTGGATAGCCAAATTATAACTGTATATACTCGCTTATAAGTCGAGTCCAACTGCAAAAGTGCACAGACCCAGATCTGCTGTCACATAATGCGCCGGCAGATCTGGGTCTGTACAGTCTGTAAGAAGTAATCAGTACAACAAACAACATATACCCTGATCTGCAGGCGCATTATGCTATGACAGATGAGGATCTTTGTTGTTTGCAGTTTGGCTTGATTTATATGCAAGTATTGTCGTTATTACATGGTGTAAAACGAATTGTGCAGTTTGTAAAATATTAACAGTCTAAATGTTGAATCTTATTTACCAATATCTTTGGCCAAATGTTTTCAAAAGCCTGGATTTGAAACAGAGTGGCAAGATGCATTTAAATGCACAGTGAAATGCATATTTGAGCATTTGAGTTGCTTTTAGGCAAGGTTATGGAACAATTTACCTCAGTTATTCCTATTTTCTATCGTAAGTGTGAATACTATACGATCTGAAACATGGATTATTGGATTAATAAAAACTTTCGCTGTAACAGGCGGTATATCTTTTTGCCTGTCGCAAAAGATCAAATGTGTTGTATTAGAAAATGCACCAAAAAGAGACGAAACATACATGAAAACTTTATTGAATCATGAAGTGTAATGCACAAACCATTTGTAATTATGTGTATTTCTGCATGAAATGTAACACAAGTGTGTTATATGTATGAAAATGTACATGTATTTGATTCCATGCCATATCTATTTTCCTATCTAAAAGTGTAACCAGTCGCCATATTTTCACAGATCTACGCTGTCAAGTAACAACTTATACATCATTATAATAGTATAGTATTACATCATTAAAACGTGTATGGGGAAAATGTTCCAGGGTCGAAGGGTGAAGTCAGGAGGTGCATTTGAACACGTATTCCGTCATCTGACCTTGGGATGTGTCACTCCCCCCATGAAATTCGAAAGAACTACATGTCGAGAAGTGTGAGAGGTGACCAGAATCAACACTAATACATAGTAATGGTTACGAGGTGACTGACGCAATCGCTCTCATGACACGTGAGGAGTATACACACTGGATGTAATAAAATGGTAGGGGGTAGTATATTACTGTCATAGTTGCATTGGATGTAATAAAATGGTAGGGGTAGTATATTAGTACACATTGGATGTAATAAAATGGTATTATTATTGCCATAGTTACACTGTATGTAATATAATGGTAGGGTGTAGTATATTATTGCCATAGTTACATTGGATGTAATACAATGGTAGGGGGTAGTATATTATTGCCATAGTCTTCAACCAATGTATTGTTTATACCGCTTGAAAACTTTAGTAAGTTAAGTGGTAACACATCCACCTGAAAACGAGAACCATGGAAAATAATTCAGACGGATATGTGACACACACCCACATATATATATCCTTCAACATTCTACCAGTCCGTAAAGCGCTTTGATTTATATACAAGAAAAGGTCACATTTTCTAAACCAATGTAATTCTCAGCCATAATGGTAATTGCAAGATATTCTGGAGTCCAGTGTCATTCGGACCCTTATTCCTGCATAATTGATGTTGACATGGAAATGAACGTCTTAAAACGAATCAGCAATATATTCCAAGGTTACTCGAAAAATTCGGAAAGGAATTTTGAATTAAAAGCATTTCCGGTGTACAACGGACGCACCAGCTTCGTCGTATTCCTGCTTTGTTATCCACATCTGGGAGAAGGTCGACAGCGAGGCAAGGATTGAGCCTCCTATCCACACGGAATACTTTCTCTCAGGCGGGGCAATCACTTTTGTTTTCACTGCAGCCGGAGCAATGCAATCGATCTCCTTCTTCACACGGTCTGCTATGCCTGGAATATAAGGAAATTGGTATATGCAGATTAAATATTTAGGAGTGATCAAAGCTAAGAAAACGACCTAATAAAACAAAGCACTTGAGACAGTCCAGGAAAAAAATTGCAATATAAGTATTCACGTTATATTTGCCATATATTTTACCCATTACAAGTCTAGAATTACACGTCTGATACTTTTCCAACTTTCAAAAACTGTGTGAAATAATTGCGAACTGAAATTCACGCTTTGAATGAGGTCATGTAAAAGGAATAGTTCTCGCATCGAGCAAAAAATGTAACCGATAGGTTATTTTTAATAGGCATCTTCACACTAGATTTAGGTGTTGATATCTTCAAAACTTCTTTCTTATTTTGGCAAGAAAAAGTGTACTGTCTGTAAACGAAGCATGTATAAGTTACTACATTACTAAAACATCAAGACTTAACAACTGTAAAATACTTAGGTAAATATATGAATGATGCATTCCAACTTAGATTATCTTCTCTCGCTATCTACTTCTCTCTCTCTCTCTCTCTCTCTCTCTCTCTCTCTCCGAGTATTTATGTGCCCACACAGGTTTATAGCACCATTATTCATTCATCTATTCATTTATGCAACAGAAAATTGTATATGAATCATGTATTATATTGATTATGTGCCTTTTTGCATACGTCTCATCAGTAAAATTCTGTTCTGCTCTGATCAAAATAAAAATCAATTCTCACAGCAACCCGATGAAAGCCAGATTCATCAAGCACAGAGCACGTGTAAACGAGGTTTTTTGATGGTATCACGTGAATACCTCGTTGACATGTGCTATCTCCTTAATGAATTTGGTTTTCGCCAGGTTACTGCGATAATGACAGGTTTTTTATTCGTTGTTCTCTAAGCAATTATTTTGAGAATTGTCTTTTCATTCTTTTACAAACACTGCGAGGCTTTCATTTAATATTTTCGAAGCGTTTGTACAACAACACTGGAAAGCCTTTATGTG